>JAEIFU010001242.1:0-75557 GCA_018904235.1 Lordiphosa stackelbergi
TTATATGGCTGTAACAATTGTCTATCCGATATTGATCAAATTCTCAGAAATTGAGTTGAAAATATATAACGCGTTCATATCTGAAAGTATAAACATCGCTACCATTGAAACCGCAGTGTTCCTACCAGAATTCACTCTTTCCGACCGATCGTTCCTATGGTTGCTATATGCTATATTTATCCAGGAATTAAACTGGCAGAAATTCATGTGGTGCATATAATATGGACCTGTACAAAGTTTGGGGGAGTTATTTGCTACTGAGAAAACAAAAAGTTTTTTTTCTAACTAAGACTTTTTTTTTAATCTAGCCATACAAAAGAAGAGATTTGTCCTATTACCCATGACCGTGAAATTATGTAATAGAACACTAAAATGAAATTTTTATAAAAAGTTTTTCTTACTAAAACACCCGTACGAACGTTTGTGTGGCAGCTACGAAGTATAGTCATCCGATTCGGCCGGTTTGCAATGTGCAGGAAAAAAGAAGACTCTGTGCAAGTTTAGCTGCGATAGCTCCAAAACTGAGCCAGTTTCATAGAAACAGACAGACGGACAGCATAATCGACTCAGTCGTCATGCTGATCAAGAATATTATACCTTATGTGGTCGGAGATGATTCCTTCTATGCGTTACAAACTCTGGGCAATTATAATACACTCTCCAAGGGTATAAAAAATAACAATATTTTCCATAATAAAACCCAAAATTATCGTATGAGCAAAATCAGAAAATTGTTTTCAAATATACTTTTAATCAATACAGAATGAGGTTATTAAATCATTTTTTACATGAAAAAACCACATATTTATAGAGTCAATCATAAAAGAACAATTAACAAACACCAAATAATATTTTCACATTAATTGGTCAAAAACGTGATCCATCGTTTTCGCCATATTTTCCGATTTTTTGGGGTTCACAATACCATACTAGACTAGCTTCGACTTCTTAGGTCAATATGGCGTTCAATGAGTAGGACAATCTCATGTACTCTTCTAAACTTAAGCATCTTTTTGCCACTGAAATCGAATGGATACGGACTTCCACAGTTTAGGTTATGTTATGTTTCCAAAACGGTAGTCCAACTGTCCGTCCAACAGTATCAGCCACCAGTTAAAACCTCTGCAGGCAGACTACACGAAAGCTAGTTCGAACGCTTTTGATATCGCAAACCATGTTCGACCTCGAAATAATTTTTGTTTCGGTCCACTGAAGTCAATTTTTATTTAAATTTTGGTTAAGGAGGTATGTGTAAAAACGATTCCGCGGCATTTGCGAAAAATTTCGCCTGAGGCGCATTCTCTTATATATCCTTACAGTTAAAGAATTTTTCCCAATAATACTTAACGATGTCAATGATACCATCTTCAGCAAAATAATACACCTCGAACAATTTAGGTCTTTGTCATCCCTAATCAAATCCTGCGTACCAGACCGTTTATGTTACAGAGAAGTTTTTATACAAAGAATAAGAATAACTTAATTTTAGAACGAAGTTTAAGCGATGTAGAGCGGATTCAAAAGGAGGGGGCGGCAAAGACGACTTCGCCCCGGGCGGCATAACCACACGCTACGCCACTGACGAACCATCTATCCTTAAAACTGTAGGGAGAGACGTTTTTTCCAAATTGCGGGGTGAGGGAGGGAGCGTGGCCCCAATCTGCAACTATAACTTAGATCTGAGTAACAAGAGGATGTCCCAAACATGACACACCTGACAGACGGACGGACGGTGCGGACAGTGAACAGATAGACGGACAAGTCTATATCCGACTCGGCTGTTAATGCTGATCAAGAATATGTTCTTTTATAGGTCTGAAATGATTCCTTCTGCCTTGTTACATACATTTGTACGATCTCTAGTTAGCCCTTTCCTCTACCTGAGTAACGGCGGGAAAAAAAGTCGAAACAAACAAAAAAATCAATTTTAATGGGCTGGTCGATACCATACTAAGTAATGCCTCATCGATAAGAAGGCCGTCAAAGCTGCAGCCAAGGAATATGCGCTTCCTCAAACCACTTTGATCCGGTATTTGGTCATATCATCGTTTCCGCCTATCCCAATATTGGGCGAGAAGAAGAGGTGCTAACCTCCCCCGAACCATCCACTTCAGGAGCGTCTTCAGCTGCTTATCAATGTTGGATGAAATGGGCCGGTGCAAGAAACTTCTCCGAAAAAAGCCATCGAATCGCGGTCTGCAAGCCAATGCAAACCACTGGGCTAACCTCTCCGGGAAGCGCTCGAGGTTTTGGCGCAGAAGGCGCATTCGAGTCGCACCGGATGAAGACACCAGAAACGTGGCCGGCCAGGGCAACGACAGGCAACACCACCAGCCGAGCCATCGGTGTAACGCTAAGCTAAGAAAAAACGTCTTTCTCACGGAAGAAGACGAAGATGTCGACTTCTGTTTGATTGGTTTGACGCTCTGACAAAAAACCTGTACCCCCTGCAAATTCGATCCATGGCTGGTGTTTGCGAACGTCCTGTGCATTTGAAGTGCTGGCATGACTGCCAGCTACTTGACATGCAAAAATTGCATTTCGGAATATTTTTTCCAAAATTTTTTGATTTTTTTGCCACTAAAGGCCATAGTTTTTTGTTCTTTTTGCCACTGCTTAAATAAATAAACGTTCTTTTTAATCAATTCATGTCCATTTTACTTCACATTTTTCCATTTCTAGCGATTTGACAAGGCCAAAAGTCATCACTTCATATACACGGCTGCAAATTGTTTTCCATATGTCTAAAACAATAGGTTACTTTAGAGGAAAGTTAGCTAGAGTCTCTAGCTTTACAATGATGTTCATATCACCGCATATTGTTGACTTGGAAAAAAGTTATAAGTGAAAAACGCAACTATGTCCACAACCGGAGACTCTCCCCTACCAACTTTAATCTCCTCACACGGAAGATTTGAAAAGTATCCCCATACCTCTGAACCGTGCCCCGTCGATAAGAGTAAATTTACAAGAGTTATTACACTGACTAAACGGTTATTCCATTATACTTACAACTTTGACAGATTTGCTTGTTTTGTTTGTTTATTCGTTTACTTATCAAATTTTTACCTCTTATCAATTGTCACAATAATTTCCTCATTTCCCCAATTAATCTTTGTGTCAAATACACTTCACTGCCAAATTACCAAAAACCAACTCTGCGGAGTTTCAAACTATGCGAAGGTATGTCTTAAGCCTCAATTAGTTATAAAAACAAATATGTTCTTGCATTTCTTGTCCATCAATAGCCGTTGCTTAATTCCCCCCTATACCCAAAGAGCTTATCCCTCTAGTAGTACTTCCATTTCCAATTTCAGGTTGCAAAGCCAATTAGCAAAAGCAACAACCAATTGAAGTTGAAGTCGATGTGAATGATGTTTCTTGGCAACCAATCTGTCTTCCAATGGCCGTTCCCAACGTGTTAAACTTCTTTGCCTATTAATTGTATACATTTTGACAGGCACGTTTTCTTTTGGGCTCAGTGAAAAGAATACAAGCAAAACAATGCCAGTGAATTGGATGTGATTTTGATGCGTGTGGCACGTGTTGAACGTTGTTTGTTATTGTATTTTTCTTTGCTTTTCCGGTTAGTTAGAAAATATAAGAAAAGAAAAGGTCGTAAAGTCGTCTAAGCTGTCAAAGCCTATGTTTTTTTGGCTTGAGCAAAAGCCTTTCATCAAACATTTAGTGTCAATCCTTATCACGTCAAAATCCCCGTCCTTTTTTACTTAGTCTTGGTCTGGTCATTGCTCTGACGTGAAGCATAATACATTTTTGCACAATTGTAAGTTAATGGTTTATATTCGTTAAGGACTACTTACCTGGTCATAATTTTAAAGAGAGAGAGCCCTATAGTGTGGTTTAATGATTTCATCGATGGTTTTATAGTAATTTTACGCTTTCATAAAAATTTTTTTTTTATCATGTGAACAATTTATGAACTAAAACAAGTGAGAAAGTCGGTCAAGCCCGACTATAACATACTCTGTACCCGGTGTAGAAGCTGAATTCTGCGCTGCCGCTGTGCTCATCTCTAAGTTTTTCTCTCTCTTTTTTGATGAATGCAATGCGGTGTTGGTTGCGAGTGCGGGGGAGGGTGGCTTTTTTTACCCTTTTTTCTCATAACTTGAGAACCGCTCATCCGATCTTAATCATTTCTTCGGTAAATCGATACATATTGCTAGTGACTAACTATCTCTAGAAGATACGAATCATCTATCTACAAGACTGTGGGAGATATAACGTTTTTTCAAAATTGCGGAGGCGGGAGGGGGCGTGGCAAAAATTGAAAATAAACTTAATCTGCCTGCAAGTATAAGAAGCATTTGTCCCATACATGTCAAACCTCTATCTCTTACCATCTCTGAGATCTGTATGTTCATACGGATGGACGGACGGACGGACAGACGGACGGACAGACGGACGGCATGGCTATATCGACTCGGCTGTTGATGCTGATCAAGAGGGTCGGAAATGATTCCTTCTGCCTGTTACATACTTTTGTCCCCCACAAACCCCACCTTAATATGCTCTATGACCCCCCTTTTTATACACTTCCACCAAAGACTTCCCCCAAAAAAACTCCATATAAAAAAAACTCACAAAAATTTTTGTGCCAAAGCCCTTTTGGCAGTCTCTTTGGTGGTAGTCCACACTTCCAACAAAAAGGCCTCAATTAAATACCGATAAAATACTAGATCCGTATTTTCTGTATCGTTATCGATAGCTCCCTGAATAATTAATTTTAATTATTTCAAGAGGTATCGCATATTGTCGATACACAAATATGCGTAATCGGATGAAATTTGAATAATTTTCCCATCAATGATTGAGCGCAATTTTCAAAGCAAGCTACACAACACCATGAGACTTCAACCAAATTTAAACTGGGTAATAATTATGAATTTAATCATTACTAAATTGTCATATCTGCTCATCAGACCCCGTAGGCAGGGGTGGGCAGTGAAGAACGCATGTTAATCCTTTGTATTTATTAAATGTGAAACTGTTAATTTTAAATTAAACAAAATACAACGCTCTAGGCAATGCGACCATATTACATGCATACATCTTACAACCTGGTCACACTGTCCCAAAACAAAAGAATTGTCACTTTTGGTTTTTTGTTTTAAGTATTTTGGGTTTGCTTGTCGCAAAGTGAAATATGATGTTTTAATGTTATCGATTAGACCTGAATTGAAGCCAATTATAAATATTCATAGCAAAGAAATTCCATACGAAACAAAATTGAAACTTATTTCTATTCAGTGCAAAAATCGATATTTTGTTGAGTAATATTTTTGTTTTGCGTAGTATACACTTCCGCCAAAGACTTGCCAAAACAAAAAACTCCATATAAAAAAAACTCACAAAAATTTTTGTGCCAAAGCCCTTTGGCAGTCTCTTTG
This sequence comes from Lordiphosa stackelbergi, assembly GCA_018904235.1. NCBI lineage: Eukaryota > Metazoa > Arthropoda > Insecta > Diptera > Drosophilidae > Lordiphosa > Lordiphosa stackelbergi. The sequence goes on from JAEIFU010001242.1 coordinate 5,409, forward strand.
GTGGTGGTCCACACTCCCAACAAAAAGGCCTCAATTAAATACCGATAAAATACTAGATCCGTATTTTCTGTATCGTTATCGATAGCTCCCTGAATAATTAATTTTAATTATTTCAAGAGGTATCGCACATTGTCGATACACAAATATGAGTAATCGGATGAAATTTGAATAATTTTCCCATCAATGATTGAGCGCTATTTTCAAAGGAAGCTACACAACACCATGAGACTTCAACCAAATTTAAACTGGGTAATAATTATGAATTTAATCATTACTAAATTGTCATATCTGCTCATCAGACCCCGTAGGCAGGGGTGGGCAGTGAAGAACGCATGTTAATCCTTTGTATTTATTAAATGTGAAACTGTTAATTTTAAATTAAACAAAATACAACGCTCTAGGCAATGCGACCATATTACATGCATACATCTTACAACCTGGTCACACTGTCCCAAAACAAAAGAATTGTCACTTTTGGTATTTTTGTTTTGGCAAGTCTTTGGTGGAAGTGTATACTACGCTAAAGCCCTTTGGCAGTCTCTTTGGTGGTAGTCCACACTTCCAACAAAAAGGCCTCAATTAAATACCGATAAAATACTAGATCCGTATTTTCTGTATCGTTATCGATAGCTCCCTGAATAATTAATTTTAATTATTTCAAGAGGTATCGCACATTGTCGATACACAAATATGCGTAATCGGATGAAATTTGAATAATTTTCCCATCAATGATTGAGCGCAATTTTCAAAGGAAGCTACAAAACACCGTGAGACTTCAACCAAATTTAAACTGGGTAATAATTATGAATTTAATCATTACTAAATTGTCATATCTGCTCATCAGGCCCCGTAGCCAGGGGTGGGCCGTGAAGAACGCATGTTAATCATTTGTATTTATTGATTGTGAAACTTATAATTTAAAATCAAACCAAAATACAACGCTCTAGGCAATGTGACCATATTACATGCATACATCTTACAACCTGGTCACACTGTCCCAAAACAAAAGAATTGTCACTTTTGGTATTTTTGTTTTGGCAAGTCTTTGGTGGAAGTGTATACTTTCCACTTCCACGGCAACCTTTCAAAAGTGGAATTGATTCATGTTCCCGCAACACCAAAACGAAAAAGTTTTCGTTTTGAAAAGTAATGCTTGTTGGTCGGTGGAATGAAAAGTAATTGCCAAATTACGCACTCTTACAGTTGCTAGATGTACATAAAGTAAAATTTTCTTAGTTCTGTGATCAATTTAGAAATTGCTTGTGAAATTTAATTGGTATTCTAGCCTTTAATTGATTTAGGCCAATTTCTGTTCTCTCGGATAGCTGCTATTTGTCAGATAGTCATTGATTTTAGTATTTGTTAGTTTATCACACTATAGATATGTAAAATCGGCCCCTTATAAAGATTTTTTGTTTAATGTGTCCAGAACTTGGCATTTAACTTGGCGGTGGCCCAGTTAAACCGAAAAGTGAATACTAAAGTCAGACTCTCTCATTTCTGACTGTTCCATTTCGATCGATTCGCTTAGAATTCAAAAGCGAATCGAAATTGCGTTCGATTTGCTTTCAAAAAATTAGTGGAATTGAGAACATGCCTGATAGTAATTTTTTCATTACTTTTTACTTATAGAAAAACTGAATAAAATTTTCAAACAATGCCATATTCAGTTGCGAAAAAATAATAGCAATGAAATTTTTATAGTTTTTTGGCTATAACTTTAAAAAGGGCGATGATATCAAAAAAACTAAAAACATTTAAAATGAGAAGAAACAAAAGGGCTACCAACTATTTTTTTCAAGATTTTTAATATCAGCAGAAAATTTTGCAGAATTATTTAAACTTGTGAAAAAAACGATTTTTATCAAAAAAAACCACATTTTCAATATTGAAATCCAAAAATTTGTGCCTTATTAGCAAAATCAAAACATCGTGTTTGGTTTTTCTGTAACGTTATCCCAAGCAGCTCACATTGAAACAAATTTAGTTGGATTAGGAGACTTAATGTGGCCACAGGAACAACAAATGTGAAGAAACCTCGCTAAACTCAACGTTTATGCGAATATCTCGTAACTCTGACGTGCTGGGAGGGAAAACTGACAAATTTATTTGTTCAGCGGCAAAAATACATAAGGAACAATTTCTAATTTATCTCTGTTAAAAGTTGCTTTTTTTTAAACTTTTTATTATATTAGGGACGTGGAAAGACTCACTCGGAGAAGCCACACATATTTTGGGAAGAATTAATAGTCTTGTAAAATCTTTAAAAATGCAATTATTATTATATTATTATTTAATAAAGTTAAATAATATATTTTAAATTATATTAAGAGATATATTTTAAAAATTGGACTAGCGTGGAAGTTTAAAATATTTTTATTTTAGGTTTTTAAATTAATTTTATTTTTTAATTTTTTTTTATTTTTAAAATTCTTTTGTCCACCACTGTATATAGTGATAAAAAGAAAGATCAGATGAAAGATTTCTAATTTTTCGTCTCAGAGACTAGAGGAGTTAGAGTATGTATTCTATTCACAAATACATTCGGTTTAAGACTTTGAAAAATCTTTTAAGAAAATGAATAAAGACACTAAAAATCCTCGTTAGGGTGCTTTGTAAAGGAAGCTATCGATTTCTTTTTATGATGAGTAAACTAAACTTTTATTACTGGATACCATTCTTTGGGGGCCCCAAGATCCAACGGATTTTTGTCAAAAAACAACTGTAAGCTAATGGTGATAGTATTAAAAGTAGCTTCGGTTGGTACTATATACCTTATTTGAGATTGAAAGTAATTCTACCCCAATATGTTTTTTTTTTACAAAATGTTGGATTTGCAAATGTGTCTATGTGTGTGTGCAAAAATGATTGTGCGCCTTCACCGCAAGCCGGCGCCGTTTTTTGTTCGTTTTTGCACTTTCTTTTTGCGAGCTTATTGATTTTCTCCTGCCATTGCCACAGGGCGAACGTCACCGACACTCACAGGAACACACACAGCTGCAGCCTAAACCGCTGGCTCAACTGTTTTTTTTTTTATTTATCATCATCAATCAAACAGAAATAGAATCTGAGGTTTCAATTATTTTTCAATTGGTAACAATTACCCAACCACCGAAATAAATCAATGAACATTCACTTGCACTTTTTTCCAGCAGCCATGCAGTTTCATCTGTCTGTGTGTGTGTGTGTGCGAGTGTTGGTATGGGTGTAGTGAATAAACAATTTGATTAGCATTTAATTTGATTGATTAGAACTGACCAAAACTTTCACACATACATGTATAGATGTTTGTTTGTTTTACATATTATATTAATTAATAAATACCTTTAAAATGACTGCTTAAATTTGTTGCGTTTTGCGTTGTCCGGCTATTTCTCTGTTCTTACTTTTGCGTATTGCACTTATCCACATACACAGAGACACACTCACACATACACCCACAGCATTTTACTGCAATAATTTGCTATTTACATATTTTTTTGCAACAATAAGACGCCATTCATACGTATGTAAGACAAATATGTATGTCTAGTTAGAGCAGTGTTTTTCACGGCAAAGGCACTGCCATTGCTTTGATGGTGTGTAAACGCGTATTTAATTTTTTTAACATTTATTTTGGGTCAAGTTGAGTGCGACGAACCGCGACACAACGGTTAAATAATAAAATAAAATCATTCAAAATTGGTTTGGTCACACTTTAAAGTGTTTGATAGTGTTGAACAGTTACTAGATGGTCAGCGTTGCCAGACTAGTTTTGAAACCGTATGTGACTTTTACTGTTGGAATGAAGCACTTATTTTAAATTCCGGAATTTTAATTTATAAAAATAGATAAGAACGCTTTATTGTATTAAAGATCCGATGCTCAGATAAGATAAAAATATAGTTTGGCTCCATATTTTACATGAATAGAAACACTTTTGAAGAGTATTGAAAATTGAATGCTTTTGAACAGCATGAAGTAACTACGTACGGGCCTTAACTAAGTTAGGAATCGCCAGTCCATGCTGAACCTCAGTAATAAAAATATACCTTAGAACAGCATGAAGAATTTATATGGACGTTGACGTACAATGCGCAGTACGTTCAAGTGGCCCATGCGACACCAAGCCACGGCTTGTTACGCGCGAACCCTAGACAAAATAGTAGCATAAAATAGTAACCGAACCGACCGAGAGGCGGAGACACTAACTTGTGACACGCAATCGCGGAGGAAAAACATAAAGTAATATCAACTACGGGTTAAATATGTTGAAATAGATGTTTTTAAAGCAGGAAGAGAAGCTTCCGAGTTGATTACACGGTAGAGTTTATTGTAATCAGCACAGAGAATACGAAACGGTTCATGCAAAGCATAGTTAGTGGTACAACGATTTAGTGATAGGGGTATAAAATTGCGAGTCGGTCTAATAGGAACGTTGAGGTTAATTTGGTCAACCAACTCAGATGAGTCGATTTCACCATTAATTAATCTATGTATAAATATTACACCAAGCATAACTCTACGGTTAATGAGGGAGGGAACGTTAATCAAAAGTAGCCTACTAGAGTATGATGGTAAACGGACCTCAGGATTCCAGTTTAAGCCACGAAGAGCAAACAATAAAAACTGCTTTTGCACAGATTCAATTCTATCTTGATGGGTCGAATATTGCGGAGACCACACACAGGATCCGTACTCGAGTATGGGACGGACAAGAGAAATGTACAAAATTTTCGTTGTATATGGATCGTCAAATTCTTTCGACCAGCGCTTAATAAACCCAAGAATACTCCTGGCCTTACAAACAGTAGCCGTTATATGGGAGTCAAATTTAAGTCGGTGATCAAGGATTACACCAAGATCATTTACTTCATTGACTGTATCATTCAAACACTCTAGTGGGACATTATTTATCATATAAGAACAGAATTGTGGTGAGCTTCTGTAAAATGTCATAACCTTACACTTGGAACTGTTAAGGATTAATAGATTATCTTTACACCAAGACTGAAATGCATCCAAGTCAGCTTGCAAATTAAAGCGGGAAACCAAATCATTATATGTTAAACATAGTTTCACATCATCGGCGTACATAAGCACACGAGAGTGAGTCAAGACTGACGGGAGATCATTTATGAAGAGTGTAAAAAGCAATGGACCCAAGTGACTACCTTGGGGTACACCAGAGGTAACCTGGATTGGTTGGGAATACGAATTACAGAAAAGAACTTTTTGTGTTCTAGAACTTAACTAATCAGAGATCCAAATAAGAAGGTTAGTTGGAAAACCAATTAAACTAAGTTTGTGAAGCAGCAAGGAGTGATTGACAGAGTCAAAAGCCTTACTAAAATCAGTATAAATCACATCAGTTTGCATATTACATAAGAATCCTTTTGATCACTAATGATGTAAGCTCTAATAAGTTAGTTGTAGTGGATCGACGCTTCACAAAGCCGTGTTGATAGGGTGAAATAACGGAACTGCATAAATGCTGCAATTGAGAAGTCATAATTCTCTCAAAAGCTTTTCGGAATTGCAGACAACTTTGAAATACCTCTATAATTCTCAACATCAGACTTATTACCTTTTTTATGGAGAGGAATGATAAAAGATTCCTTCCATAACATAGGGAAAGTGGATGATAACAGAGACAATTCGAATAATTTATGAATAGGCTTACAAAGTGCATCAGCGCAAAACCTAAGTACACAACCAGGTACTCCGTCGGGTCCAGGTGCATAGACAGGTTTTACAGAGTTAAGATCACAAAGGAGTGAGCTTTCAGTTAAAACAGGGCTAAAAATACAATTAGACTTATTCAGCCGATAAGGGTATGGTTGATTAGCAGAAAAGCTTGTGGACGAGTAGGTTGACGTAAAAAACTCCGCAAATAGATCGGCTATGGCCTGATCGGTGTTCGCTTTCATATTACCATAACGCACAGATGAGGGGATAGTGGAAGATTTTCGTTTAGAATTAACAAACGAATAAAACTGCTTAGGATTTTGCGAGAATTGCAGCCTGCAACGGTTCAGATATTTATTAAAGTAATAAATATATATATTAAAGTAATAAAAATTTGGAACCCAAAGATTCGGTTTGAGCTTAGTCTATACAAAAACTTAGGCATTCTGTTCTTTGTTGATTTAAGCTTAACCAAATTTGTAATTGTTATCATAAACAAATGTTAAAAAAGATTTTCCAACCTATATAACTACTGGATCGGAAACTGGAACTAGTTCAAAATAAATAATACGTTCATCTTTCGCCAAGGTGGCAGCTCTGGCTAACATCTGTTTTGGTTATTGTGTTGTTGCGAAACGATTAAATTATTGGTATATTTGTCAGAAAATTGAATAGCTAAGGGGAAACTTGCTCAGATCTGTTAATTTTTTATTGCATGTGTAGTTCTTTTTAGTTCAACAGCGATTTAGAACTCGCACATAGTGCCCTGCCTTCTGTATACTGATCTCTATATGTTTGCCAGGCAAGCTTGTTCAAGTTTCACCACCTGCAGCAAATCATCGATTTTTGCCTTAGCGGCTGTGATTAGAAGAAGGTTTGCCCCCATCCATACATACACCCACCCACATACACATACAAATTACCATTTAAATGAATTAAACGAATAATGGTATTCCATGAACTCAGATCCGGCGGTTTGTTACTAGCACAACGTTCCATTGGCTCATTGGCCAAACCCTTCAGAATGACTATAGCAGACGCACAAAAGGCAGTGCCCAAGAGGCCAGATCAACAATTGGAACCCATACTAAGGTAAGCTCATCAAAGAAGCGCTTACAGCTTACCTACAGACTAAAATGATTAATCCTTTCCAGATTAAACAACATCGAAAAATCGCAACAGGATACCCGCGACTATCGTGGCCTACAGCTGGAGAATGGCATGAAAGTGTTGCTGATCAGTGATCCCAATACGGATGTCTCGGCCGCTGCTCTCTCTGTGCAGGTTGGGTAGGTGTTCATCAAAACTGGCGGCTCTGTTTGGGAATTTCGTATAATTTTCCCTGCTTTCCAGGCACATGTCCGATCCCGAAAACTTGCCTGGCCTGGCTCATTTCTGCGAGCATATGCTTTTCCTGGGCACAGAAAAGTATCCGCATGAGAATGGCTATACCACTTACCTCTCGCAGAGCGGTGGTAGCAGCAATGCAGCCACCTATCCCCTGATGACGAAGTATCACTTCCACGTGGCACCCGATAAGCTAGATGGAGCTCTGGATCGTTTTGCTCAGTTTTTTATAGCTCCCCTATTCACGCCCAGCGCCACGGAGAGGGAGATCAATGCCGTAAGATTTTACTTGAATATATTTTGGCATTTCCCACTTGACGGATTAATCACTTATTTCAGGTGAACTCGGAGCATGAGAAGAACCTTTCCAGCGATCTGTGGCGCATTAAGCAAGTGCATAGACATCTGGCCAAACCGGATCATGCCTTTAGCAAATTTGGCAGCGGAAATAAGGCTACATTATCGGAAATACCAAAATCTCGGGATATAGATGTAAGGGAAGAGCTGCTCAAGTTTCACAAGAAATGGTATTCGGCCAATATTATGTGCCTGGCGGTGATTGGTAAAGGTGTGTGTGTGCAATTTGTCACATATTTAAAGAAATTTCACACTGATTGATATTTCTTTACAGAATCCCTGGATGAATTGGAAGGCATGGTTATGGACAAGTTCTCTGAAATTAAGAATAAAAATGTGGAGGTGCCACAATGGCCACGCCATCCCTTTGCGGACGATCGTTATGGGCAGAAGGTTAAAATTGTGCCCATCAAGGATATACGATCATTGACCATCAGCTTCACCACGGACGATCTGACGCAGTATTACAAGTCTGGTGTAAGTTTGTATATGAAGGAGTGAGTGAAGAGAGGCTATAAAGCCATCGAATATCGAGATAATGACCAAAAAAAGAGAAATAGTGTAGGTCCCAAATCTCAATATTGGGGTATGCCCAAAAATTGGACAATCTTGGAGCGATAGTGACAAGGGCAAAGCTTAACAAGAAAGTCGTCTTCTCTTCTTTTTAGGTGTTTTAATTCTTACGGGGATTATTACGGATTGGTTCACAAAATAGAATTTCTTTATTATTGAAATAGATGCATGGACCCTTCTTCCAAAAATTTATGAGTTGCATTTCACCCTATTGCCACAATGTTTAATATTTTTAAATTTTTTGACGCCTTTTCCTGTTTTGAAGGTTTGCGCTCAGTGCTTTCGGCCCCTAAGCTTTTGTCTTGTGCTTTGGTTCATTTCTTTTTTGACATTCTTACAACATTTTTCCTCTATTTTGGTGAATTTTACCTAGTCACTATCGAACAATGCCAGAGTTTCCAAAAAAATGGAAAATAATTGTAGTATTTCAATTTTAATTCCAAATTAGTTTATTTTCCTTCCCAAGCTTGTAAACTTTCGAAAAATCGGTCACATTGAATAAAAATACGGAAAGAACCTTCAATACTAACTCTTTGGTTGCGAGAGGGAGAGAAACACTTCTTTTTTTTTCTCTCAGGGCAATCTCGTACCTTGGCAAAATTCAGCATTCAATGTATGCATTGGTGTTGATGTACAGCCTAGTAAAAAGACACTCCATGCTTATTTGTCGTTGCTCCTAAGCACGCTCATTCAGCACATCTTTGTTGTTGCAGAAAGCGCGCATTTTAAGACCGATTGAATTGCATCACACATTCGGTTGAGGGAAGCCCGAGCGTGTTTTGTTTTTGTTTTTTGGTTAGTGACGTGAGCAAAGCAAACTGAACATTGAGTTAAGAGTTATTTACAAGCTATGAAATGCACAGAAAAACTAACTTTTATTTAAACCTTTCTTCAAAAAATGTTTTGAACTCATCTGGTTTTATGGGGTTCGCTTCTAAAAGGTTTACAGCAGAGATTAAAACTGTAATCGTAACCGCTCAACCTAACCCGTATATATGTAAATTTTTTATTTTAACTAGACAGCGGATTTTGCATATTTTAAAACAGATTTTAATCCCAGTAGGTCAAATATAGTACCCAAAAGACAACAAATTTGTTTAAAAAATTTACTTCCCAATAGAAATTTACTGCCTACTAGGATTAAAATCTGTTTTAAAATATGCAAAAATCCGCTGTCTACTTATAACCGTAACCGTAAAAACCTTTATTACCATAACCGGTTATCAATACCGAAACAAAACAAATATACGGGTTAATTTCGGTTTTCCTCTACTAAAACTTTCGATAAACGTTAATCCGGGCTGGCAAACGAGGACAGAATAGTGTGCTTGTGTGTAGTGAGCAAGAGAGCTCTCTCCATACTACAGCCTTTTTACATGCAATTCAGTGTTCACCGACTCACACATTTATAAGTTCGGCTCGCGTTTACATAAAAACATGAGTGACTTCAGCTGGTCGGCTCTGGTCTATACGAAATGGAGAGGGCAGAAAAATATGCCCTTCTCGCTCTGACACTCAGTTATGCATGGTCGGCTCTGACGTAAATTTATTTGATGTATTCACAATGAACATTTTTACTTCACTGTTGCTGACGGGCCAAAAATAGAGCGAAAGAGAAAAGTGAATGCAGCTAACCAAAATCTTTACCCTCCTCATCTTTCAGTATACATATGGGCTTATCCTGCGTTGCGGACGTTACAAAAATGGAAGTCTGACCTTGGAAGGCTATGTGCATTTCCACATTTTTAGCGAATTTTGCATTTTTAAACAAAAAAGTGAGCACAAAAATTAAGTGGAATACACGACCATTTCAATCCAGCTTTCAAAGAATGAGAAGTTTTCCCATTATTTAAATATCTTAATTTTTTGTCTGTTGCGGACGTTACACTTTTTCCATTAAGCCAAACTGTGTAAAAAAAATTTTATTTTTCATCTGATTGAATTGAAACTCGGTTTGTAAGAACAAAAATCCAAAGTCATTTGTGATTTCATGTTCCGATTTTGATAGTTTGCCCTCGATATTTATCAATTATTAATATTAATATTGTTTAAACACACTTTTTGTTACTTTGAGGTTATGTTTTTCGGATTTTCAACCACCTAAGGCAATTTAAAGCTCAGATTCAGATTTAGAAGGCAAAAATTTATTATAAACACGTAATACCAACACATATTAAAAAATTGTATACACTTGAAAAGTGTATTATAATTTTTGGCCGAAGCTTGCAAACGCATAGAAGGAATCATCTCCGACCACATAAAGTATATATATTCTTGATCAGCATGACGAGCTGAGTCGATTAAGCTTTGTCCGTCCGTCTGTCCGTCCGTCCGTCTGTCCGTCTGTCTGTTTCTACGCGAACTAGTCCCTCAGTTTTGAAGCTAGCGAGCTGAAACTTTGCACAGAGTCTTCTTTTTACTGCACGCTGCTAAATGTCGGAACCGACCGGATCGGACGACTACTTCTTGTAGCTGCCATACAAATGTTCGTCTCGGAAAATGGCTTTTGTGAGAAAAACTGGTTTGTTCTCAATATTACTCCTCTCAAACACGGTCATGGGTAATATATAATGTTTTTAAGCTGATCTGCGTTTTTTTGAAGTCGCTAACCGTTGAGATAAGCAACTTTTCAAGTGTTTCAAAACTTCGGTACAGACGAAGTTAGCTTTGCCTTTCTCGTTTGAGTATTTTCATGCGGGACGTTACATATTTTTTTTTTCATCAGATTAAAAGGGAAAAACTGTTTATAAAACCAGTAGCGAAAACCAAATTAATAAAATTCATTCTGTTAAATTAAAAAAACTTTTTTTCCGTTGCGGACGTTACACACAGTAAACCGATTTTTAGTTTAAATTTTTAATATATAGTAGATATCTTACAAATATATTGAGTACCTTAAATTGAAGAAAATGAAACAAATTTTAAGTTTAGCTAAGCTCAAAACACTGAAACGACTGTTTTTACCATTTTTTTGACCAATAAAAAACCCTTTTTTATTAGAATTAATACAAGCAAGAGATAGGTCTAAGTATGAATCTGCCAAGAACAAACTATCCACTGTAGAACAATATTGCTTACATATTTTGAAGCTTGAATATGTATCCTATTATTTCATTAACAAACATTTAGATTTTGGACAACTTTAAATTTCTGCCTTTGGATTAAAATTTTCGGATTAGCCCATATGTGATATTACACTGGATGCTGGCTATTTTAGTTGTTCCCAAATTAAACGAATTAGGCTCAAATTTGGCATCAGCTAATTTTGATTTTTGTAAAACCTAAGATGTTGGACAATATTAGCGAAATCATTACAGTTTAAGCACCGAAAACAAGAATCAACGAGAATGCAGGGCGAACTGTTAGTCTTTGGTAAATTGTATTCTACCTGGATTCAATGGTTATTTGAAATCAAAAACAACAACTCAGCATTGAAAAAATTATTTAGTTCCACGAGTTAGAATTTAGAGAACTAAGACTGTTCGAGAATGATGCTCACCTATGTTCAATATTCCTTGATCGAGTTATAATATATCTTTATCTGCCGAGCAGAGAATTCCTGTATTAAATTGTGTTATGCGATCTGCACAATCAAATAATGGACAATCATAATTTGATTGAATTGTCAGGGGACTGTTTGTCTAAAACCAAGTTAGTCGGAAATTTCCAACACTTCTAATTAACAGCAATCTGAGATCTTCATTAAAAATATGTTTGTGTTGAGCGTTTGTTTTCAGTAGCAGAATTTTTAATAAATCCCCGCCTTTGTCGGCATGATTTGTCAAAGTTATATGTTATACTAATAACCGTAACCAAAACCCGAAACAGAATTAGTTGAATAACCGTAACCAGTACCGTAACAGATATCCCACAACCGTAATATAACCGAAACCGGCAAAAGCGATCGAACAAAACAGTAACCGTAACCCAAACCGTTATTCGTTCGGGCTTTAATCTCTGGTTTACAGCCTTGGTTTTGAACGAATATGCGTCTCTTTCTGGTTTATATATATAAATAAATAGCAAACAAACGCACGAAGAAATGATGCTTACTTGCAATTGCCATCAATTCAATCATTATGATAATCAAAAACTCAAAAAAAACTTTTTTTATAAACTTTTGGGTCCGTTTCATTCTATTTACCCGTCTTCATGTCAATCGCTTTAATAAGATTATTGCGAATGTAACAAGTTCCTTAAACTCATTGACCAACACCTCCTATTTACCGTCTTTAATTGCCAACTATTAAATCTCCATGATAATCTGAACTAAGCATACTAAGCAACTAATGTTTTGTATTTCCGGATTCGTTTCAAAGAATCTTTATCTTGATCCCGTCTACTTTATTTTCTGATTCATACAAAAAATTTTGACCGTTTGATCTAACCAATTTACGTCTCCACGATTGTCATCCATCAAACTTAATGATTCCCAGAACTCGCATGGAGTGAATATTATTAGAAATTTGCTATTTTCGACTGTTCCAATATTTGCCATCTACTACTGCCGTCCATTAAATCTTCATAATAATCTTAGATCATAGAAGGAAATTGACAATTTGGCAATACTTTAGAGTATTCAACCGACAACTCTAATTTACCTCCGCGCTTTCTTAAATATTCAAATGAAAATTTGTCAAATTTCGCGGTTCTTGGTCCCGCCTCTTTATATTTTATAACAATCTACACCCAAATTTCAAGAATTTCGCGTTTGTTGCACCATTTGTTCCACACCTTAAAATCTTAATCTCAAAGGAGAAGTGTGGATATCTAGTGATTTTTTTTTTAAGAGTTTTTTTTTTTAATTTTTTTTTTTTTTTTTTTTTTTTTTTTTTATTTTTTTTTTTATTAAATTTTTTTTTTTTAATTTTTTTTTTTTTTTTTACCGTAATTTGCAAATTTCGCAATATTTTGGACTGTTCAATCTACGCCTCTAATTTACCCAAGACTTCGCTTTCGTAATTACTCAAATGAAAATTGGCAAATTCGGAGGTTTTGGTCTGACCTCTTTATAGATGCGTCTTCAATTGGCATTTATCCAATCTTCAAAATTAATAGGTCCTTTGAAAATTTTGCATATTTGGCAATTTTTTGACCATTCGGTCAACACCCTATATTTATCAGCTCCTGCATTGTCATATAATCATAAAGCGCTTTAATAAATAGAAGAATTGTTTGAATTAATAAATAACGATGCAAAAAACTGAGGCCCCTGCAAATATACAAATATTCGGCCTATTTATCGTAGATTTTTCTATCCTGATGACCGGAATGGTTTGATTGAACGTGAACTCGAAACACATCTTCAACTCTAATCACAAATTAATTTACTTGCAGCCCGACAACTATTTGACGCATCTCATTGGACACGAGGGCAAGGGAAGTATATTGTCTGAGCTACGAAGGCTGGGCTGGTGCAATGAGTAAGTATTCAGCCCCATTCATTGGCCTTCTCTCACCTGTAATTTTCCGTTTTCCTTTTCCCAGCCTAATGGCCGGTCATCAGAATACTCAAAATGGATTTGGTTTCTTTGACATTGTTGTGGATCTCACACAGGAGGGTTTGGATCATGTGGATGATATTGTCAACATAATTTTCCAATATTTACGCATGCTCAGTCAGGAGGGTCCCAAAAAATGGATTTTTGATGAATGTGTGCGTTTGAATGAGATGCGCTTCCGGTTCAAGGAGAAGGAGCAGCCGGAAAATTTGGTCACGCATGCCGTCTCTTCTATGCAAATTTTCCCCTTGGAAGAAGTTTTGATAGCTCCATATCTAAGCAATGAATGGCGACCGGATTTGATATGCAATCTATTGGAGGAGCTGGTGCCCACCAAAAGTCGCATTGTAATGGTTAGTCAAAGCTTCGAAAAGGACAGCGATTTGGTGGAGCCGTATTATAAAACCAAATACGGCATGAAGGCCATACCCAAGGAGACGCTGCAGAGGTGGGAGAAATGCCAACTGAATGAGAATCTACAATTGGCGCTGCCAAATAGCTTTATACCGACCAATTTTGATATAGCCGAAGTGCCCGCTGATGCACCCAAACATCCGGCCATTATACTGGACACTCCCATATTGAGAGTGTGGCACAAGCAGGACAATCAGTTTAATAAACCCAAAGCCTGCATGACCTTTGACATGTCCAATCCCATAGCCTATTTGGACCCCTTGAATTGTAATTTAAATCATATGATGATAATGCTGCTTAAGGATCAGCTCAATGAGTATTTGTACGATGCCGAACTGGCCAGTCTTAAGCTGAATGTGGTGGGCAAGTCCTGTGGCATAGATGTGAGTGTAGAACCAAACAAGGAAAATCAGTTAATAATTTGCATTCCTTTGCAGTTTACCATACGTGGATTTAGTGACAAACAGGTGGTGCTCTTGGAGAAGCTGTTGGATCATTTATTTGACTTTCGCATTGATGAGAAACGATTCGATATCCTTAAGGAGGAGTATGTACGTTCATTGAAGAACTTTAAGGCGGAGCAACCCTATCAGCATTCCATCTATTATCTGGCCTTGTTACTCACCGAAAACGCCTGGGCCAATGTGGAGCTGTTGGATGCCATGGAGTGTAAGTTGCGACACATCATTGAAAGAGAGCTTGAATCTTGACATTTATTTTCCTGCCAGTGGTTACGTACGATCGCGTACTGAACTTTGCCCAAGAGTTTTTCCAACGTTTGCACACGGAATGTTTTATTTTTGGTAATGTAACCAAACAGCAGGCCACTGACATAGCTGGACGTGTTAACAACCGACTGGAGGCCACAAATGCATCCAAACTTCCCATATTGGCACGTCAAATGTTGAAGAAGCGTGAATATAAACTACTGGCCGGCGACAGCTATCTGTTTGAGAAGGACAACGAATATCACAAGAGCTCTTGCACTCAACTTTATTTGCAATGTGGCGCACAAACGGATCACACAAATATTATGGTCAATTTGGTATCTCAAGTGCTCTCGGAGCCCTGTTACGATTGCTTGCGTACCAAGGAGCAATTGGGCTATATTGTTTTTAGCGGTGTGCGCAAAGTAAATGGAGCCAATGGCATACGCATTATAGTGCAATCCGCCAAACATCCCTCATTTGTGGAGGATCGCATTGAGAACTTTTTGCAAACTTATTTGGTAAGTCAACAGTACATCTAACTTCTTTTTGAAGAGAGTTTATGTTTGTTTTATTACCTTCTTTCAGCAAGTAATTGAGGATATGCCTCTGGATGAGTTCGAACGTCACAAGGAGGCTTTAGCCGTCAAGAAGCTGGAGAAACCGAAAACCATATTTCAACAATTTAGCCACTTTTATGGTGAAATTGCCATGCAAACGTATCATTTTGAGCGTGAAGAGGCTGAGGTGGCTATACTAAGGAAAATAAGCAAAGCGGACTTTGTGGATTACTTTAAGGTGAGTGTATTACTTAAATCTAGAATGGAAAACAGTTAATATAGTTGAGAGCATAAGAGATCGAATTATGGGAACCACGTTCCTGTACCTGTGTTTTGAAAGTCGCGTCAGTGAAGACGTGATTCTACAATGAGACCTGAATAGGTCCATTGTAATACAATATATTTCCTATGTTAACTGACTGAATTCTTGTGAGGACAGTAAACCACTTTTGTAGAGACGGGACCTCTATTTTGTATACTCTCCAGAGGTGAGGTGAATAGTGATAATCAAAATTCTAAGTATCGTTCTGCTAATAACTGGACAGTAATATAAAAGTGTGGTAACATCTTTTTCTTCACACCTACAGCTTCTACTATAGACGTCGTAAGTGATGCCTAGGCGTTCTGCATGCGTACCGTTACCGCCAGAGACCCGTAATATAATAAAACTTCACAAAGCTTGCACGTCATGTCTTAAAATGTGATAATTGTAGTTGCTTTAGCTAATTTTAGTTTGCTTGATTGCCACGAACAAAGGACTGAATATAGTCAAGACTTCAAAGCTCCTCCAAGCATGTAAAGAGGTGAATATACATACATCAGAATGGGGACTGATATTTTCAAAGAAATTCATTGTTCATCGTTTTGTACACTGTGGCGCCAAAGACTAGAGAACAGCGTTTGAGCGAGGCCAAACAGTAAGAGTGTATTGGTGAGCGAAAATAATGCGACGTAAACCAACCACCACTGAAGGCCAATTTACTCTCTTGGCCTCAACTTCAACATGTGTTCGGCTCGTGTCTGTGTAAATAGCAAAATGTCTTCGGCCCCTGGTAACATCCAGTGACAATCGCTGATCTAGAACCTACAAAGATGAGTAAAAACCATTCCTGTGAGTCTCAAAGAAATTTGATATTTTAATACGTACATCATAGTTATCATCTTGCACAAAAAAATGATATGGACGTTGAAATATATAGGAACCTTTTGTGAAGCTACCGGTAATAGATAAAAATACACGCTGAAGGTCTAAAGCGCTGTTGATTTAAGGCTTAAATTTTAAGCAAATAAATAAATTCTCAACTAAGTTGAAAATCAAAGATAGGGTCATGGCAGATTTCTACAGAGAGTGGATGCTTTGCGAGGCTCATCTTACGCTTTCAAAAATTTGATCTCTCTTTCATCGACCTAAACGATTTTGACGAAAAAGAAGCCTTTTTATAGACATATCCGTGGGTGCCACAGAAACCTCTTCCAGGCAAATTCCAACCGAATTCCAATTCTTAGGTGCCACAAAAAATTTCATTTGGTTGGTTTCTAATAGGGTTGTCGATATTTCTCAAAATATCAATATCGGTAATATTAAAAATCAAAATGTTCAATATCGATATATGATATATCGAGTCCTAAAATCATCGATATATCGGTAATATCGTTATTTTCTAAAGTTAAACAAAAACTGAAATGCTATTCAAAATTGCCTACTACAAACTACTAATCACCATTTCTAGTGAACGTTTATTTTATTTTTTCACTGTAGTACTTATGTGCGACATACCCATCCTTCCCCAGCCCATACTTCTCCACGCATCGAAACGGTAAATTATCTTTTCATACTTTATAAACAATGGCTACAGAAATTTCTTTGTATTTCGGTCCATTTTCTATTGTACCCGTAGTGAAATAGTTTTTTTTTTGTAACTGACCTTAAATGGGACCTTAAATCTGACGTAACTTATATTCACTACTGTACACAGCGCTTAACCTAAAGCAGTCCACTATGGTTGGTTGGTTAAACTCCTTTCAGAATTGCAGTTGTCGCCATTCTATGAGATACGTATATATGTATATTGCCATTGCTATCTCCAAATAATTAGTTCTCAGGTGCGATTTTAAGCAGATGTTTTCACAGTCTTTTCACATAACTGGCACGTGTAACAGTTATTCTTTATTTTCAAAGTGCTCCTTAAAATCCATTGTTTGATTTATAGAAACGACACGCATGAACAATTTCAATGTGACCATAGCAATTTCCTTTTGATATATAGCTTATAAAAATATCGATTATCGCCTATATCAGCCTAAAGAATATCGTATCGGAACTAAAATACCGATTTATCGATATATCGATAAAATATTGACAACCCTAGTTTCTAACCTCCCGTGATTTGTTGGAAGATTTTGTAAAGCTACCATCTCACTAGCTCCCTATGTCGGTGGTGTCGCCATCTACTAATATATTTCTGCATCATTATGTCAAAAATCGTATTTTTTGAGTTTAGCCAGTCCACAATGTGAAAAAAGTAAAAAAATTTTGGCATAAATGTATTTGTTTTTTGTGTTAGATATTTTAAAACGGTTTTAATTTTTGATTCCTTAATAACAAGATAAAATAAAAATAATTTTAGAACATTTTTACAGAGTACCCTAAATTTTGTGCGCGCTTTTAAAGTCAGTTGATTCAGTGAGGCTTTGAATTGTCAAAAAGAGCGGGAAATATTAATCTTGCATCTTCGATAGTAACTCTATTCCAAATATAAACTTAAAAGCAAAGCCGATTCAGTTGCTAAAAACAACAGACTTTAACTCTCCGATTTTTTAATGTAAAGTCTGAGAATCTAAAATATGGAGTAAGTCCGCTTCATGCATGGATTCGATTTTTGGAGATTGTGTTAAGATACTTTAAGTATGTTACCATACTTTTTATTTGTACATGGAAAACTATTCTTGGTACCCAATGTCCCCAACTGTGCACAAAATATTGGTACATGGTTACCAAATTATAAACCGTTTCATTGTTCCAGATGGTATCCTTGGTATCCGCGGAACAAACTATATAAGAGCGATAGCAGATCTCATGTCAGAAAATGTAGTCGATTGGCAAATATTACAGATGTATTTAATAAAGCACTCTTCCGATCCATTGCTTTCAAGTCTTTTTTTCTTGACAAAACCAATCAGACACAATAGTGCAATAAAAGAAACTTTGAGTAACCTTAGTTACTCTGGGCAGAGGTGCCCAGATCCAGCTTAAGGCCGCATAGACACCAATACAACTGAAGAAAATATTTATCAAGCAACCACCAACTCGAGTAAAAGAAAGAGAAAACTACGCTTAGCCTTAAGCTATGCGTAATAAATGGATTAGGTTAATCAGATTAAATCGTTTTAATTGGAGTCCGTCGAGTAAAGAGTAAGTAGAAAATAATGTTTGATACGGATTTCCTCCCCTTTTATGAAAAGCACACATGTTCATAGCACACTTTGTAGGGCATTTATCAGGACGAAATCGTAACAAATTCATATTGGCCATGACTGCGTATTTAATTTCATCATCCACTTTTATTAAATCTGTCAAAATTTCGTATTTGCTACCAGGTCATACCATTGCCTGTCTCTGCTATTCATTGTACAATAGAATCATTTACTCAAAGTCGAATAATCTTGGCACCTAGCCAGTGGGCTACAAATTTTCCAAGAATGAACCCTTTCAGCTAAGAATGCATATCAACTTAAAAGTCAGTGTTCTTAAATTAAAAATTGTTTTCTGATTTAATTATGATGGTTTAAAGCAGAGTTGCACAGAATAAGCATACGGCCGCGTGGACCAATATAAATGAAGAAAATATTTGTGGAACAAAAAGTAATATAAAGAGAAAACCGTTTTTTTTTTGTGTATGTGTGTGGGCTTGTGACTGTCTGATGCACACGAAATCATTCGCAGCCAACAACAAAACCTTGGCTCGAAAAGAAGGCGTAGATACCAACTAGAAGCTCAGACAACAATCACGAAATCATTTGCAACCAACAATAAAACCTTCGATCGGACAGAAATAGTAGAGAAAACACATTTAACGTTGTTTTTGCTCTACGTATAACCATAAGCTAATCGTAAATGCAATCTGCGCTTTTTGCCACAACAAACAAAAGTATCGAACCGAAATATGAAATGGTTCAACTCTGTGGATTTTGCCCAGTTTGTTTCCAAATTAAATTTCTAATTTGTTTTTTTTTTTCATTACAGAAATTCATTGCCAAGGATGGTGACGAACGTCGTGTGTTATCCGTGCACATTGTATCCACACAGAATGAACAGAATGAAGCTAATCTAAATACAGAAGAGGCCCTTCCGGAGATTACCAATATGGAGAGACACAAACCAATTAGCGATATTGTGGCCTTTAAATCCTGCAAAGAGTTGTACCCCATTGCTTTGCCATTCCTTGATATCAAGGCCAAGGGTGCTCGCAGCAAACTGTAAACTGTAAATTCTTCCATTGGTTTTGGCTCCGTCTTTTCCGGTTTTTAATTAATCTTTGTTCCATCATAAATATAAAAGAATTTGTATTAATAGCGTATTGTTTTTGATATAGGTGGTACCCAAGAGTGCACTATTTGGTATGGAAAATCCCATATCCAGTGTGATTAATTCCTGTGAACTCAAGTCCTGTGTACGGCGATGCGTCTGTTGTTGATCCAGTATGGAAATTTTATGCTTTAAAGGCTCGTGTTCGGACCATTTCAATTGCTTGAAGAAACCCAAACCCATATCGAGTTGTATATTGTTTGGTTGCTGTTCAAGTCCCGAGAATGCGTAGCCCAATTGCAGGTGGAGAAGATCGCGATTCAAATGATGAAATGTGCATTTCAACTGTAGGGATTTGCCTGAAGATAAATAATTAAAAATAAGTTGATCTGTTTGTCAAAAATCACCTGGAAAGTTTGAGAAATTGAAACTTAATAAATGAATATAGTTTATAGAACTTTTAACAGCCTCAATTTCCTTAAAACAAATAAAGAATTTTTGGATTGGGAAATACTCGCCTCGAATATTGAATATTGGACTATGAATCGTGTTTGTTGAAAGATTTGCAATGCGTTGCGTGAAGTTCTCCAATTTCCAATAGTAGGTGAACAGTTTGAAATCCTGATCGGCCAGCAAGGTGTTGTTAAACTGCACCACCTCTTTGTCGCGCTCATTCTGCATCTTATGTTTATGCTCCAAATCCAGAAATTTCAGTTTGGGTATTTTCATGGTGCTTGTTTCCTGCAATATTTTGGGAACAGTTGCCGTTGGTATAGAGATTTCTTCAGACTTTGTACTTAATCCTTTTGTCTGGGTTAGCTGCTCTAACAACAACTTGATTACACGCAACTCTTCGTAAAGTTTGGCCTCCAGATTTTGAAAGGCCAAGTTCATTTCATCTGTTGGTGAAGTTCAACAAATTGTATTTTGTTTGTTTATGTTCATCCAAATATATCTACCTGATCCACAGACACCTTTCAAAGTTTTTGTGGTAACCGCTTCTGCTGAAGCCTTTACTTCCCCCGCTGTGATTGTACAGACAGCTTTTTGAACTTCGCTGGGTAATCTACGAGCAGTTGTATCATTCTGATATGTAGCTTCTGGGTCATCCGTCTCCTCAAAGGCAAGTGTGGTGGTGGTCAAGAGAGCAAAAGAGCTCAAGCATAATATCAATTTTAAAGACATAAATATTTAAGATTTTTACTGAACGCCTTCCGTTGCCTAAGAGTTCTTAATGAGCACTATTGTGGCAGAGAAAATTTATGTAGGGAAAACTACCTTGAGCCCCCAAATTGTTGTCATAAGTATGCGCGTGTCGTTTATTCTTGGGCACGCACACACACATACAAACAATCATGTATAGAAGTGGAACCCTCCCACAAAACTCTAAAAATAGTGTTAATATTTTTTGATCACATTCAGAAAATGATGAATGAAATACATTCGCACAAAATCGTAGGCCAGACATTTTTGCATACACCCAACGACATCTAAATAGGTACAGTTTTTGATTGATATACAACATATGTTGTGGAATCAGAGTGAAAGGTAGACTGAAGAAGTTAAATAAGAATGAAAAAACGGTTGTTGATTTTAAGAAAGGGAAAAGAAATCGAAGAAAACTAAAGAAAAGTAAAAGGAAGAAGACATCGAGCAAATAAGAACTGAATAAATAATATATAAGAAAAAAAAATAATTTCTGGAAGTCTGTCTGTCCGTATGTAGAAAGCGATACCAGAGATGGTAATTCACGTTTATTTCCCATTCTCCATTGTCATTAAGTTAATACCAAGTGAAATCTGGCTAAAATAGCTGTTCAGTGCAGGTTTAAACTCTCTCACTTAGTCCAACTTAAAAGCTCAATGGACTCAACTCGTCACCCTGATCGAGAATATATGCAATTATTTATGGGGTCGGAAAGGAATATATATGTGGAAACTTCTGGTCAAAACTTAAAAATAATGAAATAATAAGGAAATATTTCCAAATGTATAGGCAAAGAAGAATTCTAGCTGTTCCCGTGTGGCCTGGTGGGCTAATAAGCCGGTTATTTTGGAACGCTATTCTTACTGTCCAGAGTTATTTTTTTGTAAATGGTTATAATATATTTTCACGGCCATTACAGTCCATTATGTTGACTTGGCTCAGTTAGTTAGCCTCTTCTCAATTGGCACTAGCACTTTTACGGTCAAGGAAGGAAACGCATTTATATACTCGGATAGTCAAGCAGCCATAAAGGCACTCTTAAACGCTAACTGAATGTCGCCTATCCCTTAACGAAATTGGTCGACACTTCAGTATTCACCAAATATGGGTGTTTGGACACCGAAACATATATTGAAATGAATCTGCGGACAAACTGTTCAAACTAGGCACAACCATCGAGCTCCTTTCAGAGAAGAGCACTATAGGGATGCCTATAGCTACCTACAATCTTCGCAAAAAACCCAAAACACTACCTCTTGCTACTGACAGGTGGAAAAACCTTTCCTCGTGTTCAGTAGCAAGACTTTCGTGGCCAACATTCAACCTAAAACGGACTAGCACACTTTTGCGTTACAGAAGGGAACACATAGCGCTTCTGGTGGGAACCCTCACGGTTCACTGTCTTATTGGCAGACACGCAGCACGCCTAGGCGTAGCACACCACGATTTCTGTAGAAGTTGCAGATATAAGGAAGAGGAGGAAACGGTACAACACCTTCTGTGCCATTGTCCCGCTCTAAGTAAGACTTAGGTCCCTGGGTTAACACCAGCATTGGCTCAGCATTGAACTTCGCTCTTAGCCCATTTCAAGCTACTGGGTATTAAATACCCAAGAAAGTGTTGACTCTTAAAAAACTGCAGCGCTGGCCATGTGAAAGATATAGTGTCAAAATTTTTTACCTCGTTCAGATTTTGAATGAAACTATAAGAAAAACAAGTGAGAAAGTCGGTCAAGCCCGACTATAACATACTCTGTACCTGGAGAAGGAGCTGAATGCTCTCCGGCTGCTGCGCTCATCTCTAAGTTTCTCTCTCTCTTTCTAACATTGTGCGGCGTTAGTTGTGAAAGGGTGGGAGGTGGTGGCGGGGGTGATTTACTTATGTGCTCATAACTTGAGAACCGCTCATCTGATCTTTATCATTTCTTCGGCAAATTGATACATATTGCTAATGACTAACTATCTCTAGAAGGTACGAATATCTATCTACAAAACTGTGGGAGATATGACGTTTTTTCAAAATTGCGGGGGCGGGAGGGGGCGTGGCAAAAATTGAAAATATACTTGATCTGCCTGCAAGTATAAGAAGCATTTGTCCCATACATGCCAAACCTCTATCTCTTACCATCTCTGAAATCTGTTTGTTCATACGGACGGACGGACAGACAGACGGACATGGCTATATCGACTCGGCTGTTGATGCTGATAAAGAATGTTTATACTTTATAGGGTCGGAAATGATTCCTTCTCCCTGTCACATACTTTTGCACAAACTTAATATGTACCTTCGGTACAGAGTATAAAAATTAGAAGAGTTAAGTTCTCCGTGGTTTACCTGTAAATTTTTACAGGTCAATATCTCGAATTTTTTTCTGCCAAATAAAGGAAAAAGGGGGTAAAGTGAACAAAGCGCACCCGTTCCAGATACCTTGAGGTGTCCTGTATGCAATGGAGAAAAATGTACAACTATGTCTTAACACCCCTGACTTTCACACCTGATCTAGTCACAACGCATTATTAAAATACCCGACAGGCCATAATGTGAGCTAAAACTACAATAATTGTTCCTATAGGTACTTTTTTCTAAACTAGTTCGGAAATCATGGTTATTTTTAATTTTTCAATTTCTTAATATTTTTAATTTTTAACATTTTTTTGTTCCACCAATTTCTTTGATCTCCCTCCCAGGCACACATTTCAAAAGTTTTATTAAAAGATATGCTAGCGGATCTATGGGCAGTCCTTTATGGGTTAAAAAAAACTTGAATTTTATTGGAATCGGGTTAAATTCGTTCGCAAGGGGAGTGAGGCGAAGCAAACTTTAAGAGAATAGCGTTGGACACGCTCTCCCATAGAGAGAGAGAGAGAGAGGCATACAAACTGGGTTCATTCTTAAGTATGGTCTCGACGCGACGTGTTGCTTATGGATGATAGTAGAGTGGGCTAAGCTGCCCGTCGTCTGTGTGTGTTTCAGTCTTCGAGAGACCGAGTTCATGTCCCAGTAAAGTAAGTAAAAAAAAATAAAATTCTATTAGGCCATCTCAAAATCAATCACAGCTTAGAAAAAAGTGGGTGGTGGTTGATGTTCGATCGGGTCGGGTCGGTCGTGTCACTCACGAATTGTGGATATCTTCAAAGACTCTAGAAGACACTATTCTAGGGTATTTGCCATTTTGACAGTAGCGTTTGATTTTGATAGTGATTTTTAATATTTATTTGGAGCGATACATATAAACTCTGGAGCAAAATGATGGACGCACCTTGTTTTTTTCAGTGTACGCATAGAAAGAGTGGAGCTAGAAAAACTTTGCGATTACCGTTTGAGAGAGTGTTAAAAATAAGAGAAAATAAATGACAATCATTAACACTCTTAAAACCTTGTTTCATTTTTCGTTTTGAGCGAGGTGCATAATTAATTGCGCACACTTAGTTAAGTAACTACTATTTATAATATATTTATAAATATGCCAAGTGGGTCAGTGCTGTCAGATCTCAAGAAAGACCAAATTCTGGCGCTCAAAAATGAGAATTGCTCATTTCGTGAAAATGCGAAATGAAATGAGAAATCGACATCAATGCAGTGACGGCAATATTTTTTGTGCTCCCTGACATTTGAATCTGATTAGAGAACCTGACTTTTAGTGGGATAAGCGGGGGGTTAATGATTTACTGGATACTTGAAGCTGACATTTCCAAACACTCAAATGAACTCCAGAAAGTACGTGGACATTTTTACAAATGAATTAATTTCCTTTTCTTCCCGGTCGAAGGCGTTAAAAGTTCATTTTCCAAAAGGAAAACCAATAAATGCACGGGTGGTGGGGGAAATTTTTTTGTTTTTTTTTTTGCCCTTCCCCCCATATTTTTGTATAACATTTTTTTTTTTTTGTTTAAAAATTTTTTTTTTGCTAAAACCCTAAATACAATAGTACAAAGGTGCTCAAAATGGCAGTCATTAAGGCATTGGAAAAAGTAGACGGTATGCCGAATAGGATCTATCTAAATAACATAAATTTGCTCCAGAGTTTATGAATGCTTGCCTGTTTCTTTTTAAAGATTATTTCATATAAATGTTGCCCTCGGCTACACCTTAGTTAGTGATCTTGACGGCCTATGGACTAGTTCAAAACGTGACGAAATTGCTCATCAAACTCACCTCCCAATTGGTCCATGGTTTCGCTTGCCTTGTTGCATGTGGCACCGTCTTGTTGAAACCACATGTCAACCAAGTCAATTTCTTCCATTTTGGGCAAAAAAAGTCGGTAATCATCTCTCGGGACTTTGCTCCATTGTTAGGAACGGCGATAAATTGACGTACCACGATCTTCATTGACACGGGTCGATACAGCAGCAATATATTCCTCGGTACGTACTTTCCGCACACTGGTGCGAAATTTGATCACAAAAGCTTGAATAGCCTGTTCGGTGGGTAGATTATAACGACCATAAAATGGACGTAGTAGGTGAAACACATTTTCCACAAAGCACAAATTTTGATTGTAATAAATTCAATGATTTGCAATCTCTGTTCGTTTGTTAGTATATTCAAGGTGAAATGGCAAACCTTACTGAGTCTTTTTGGCGTTGCCATATGTTAGGAATATATACTGAGGTGTCAAAAAATGTACACTGAAAAAGCGAATAGCCTGAAAATCGCACTTTATTTATTCTGATGATATTTTGGGTACTACTTACTACTGACCATTCTGCAAACGCCTTGAACGTCGGAGTGTTTTTCCCGAGTTGTTTCTATTCTTTCTAAAACTCTCTCTAGTTTATGGTGTTAAGCTTGGGATACACCTCAACAAATGAACTGCCAAAACAAAAAACTCCGTATAAAAATAACTCGCACAACTTTTGACACCAAAGGCCTTTGTCTTGTGAATTATTTTTCTATGGAGTTTTTTGTTTTGGTAGTTGCTTTGTTGAGGTGTATTCCAAGCTTAAAGCTCTATGATCTGAGGTTCCAAAAAAATATTTAGTAAAAGTTTTTTTTTTTGGTAAATTCATAATTTATTTAATTTATAGTTTACTCATAATTAATTTAACTAGCCTTACCTCAGACAACTAATTAGCTAACCCATGGAGAAAAAGGATAATCGAAATGCCATTTCGACAATATTCTGGGGCACCTCAGCTCGGTGGCACACGTACACCTCCTTAGCGGGTGATTGAAATAGTCGACCCACTACCACCAAACGCATGTTATTAGTGGTGGTCTGTGCATCAGTACGTAACTCCATTGTTATGCCATGTTCTTTAACCAGAGATGGGGCAGTGCTGGTGCTAACTCTCATACCAGTTGCATTTACTGACTCTGCGGGCTGTCTGCGGTAGTGCTTGGAACGTTCCAACACTTTGTGTATCAAATGACAAGCCTTGCGTATTTCTGAGAGAAAGGGAAAACTTTCCCCACCTCCATTGAAGGGTGAAAATAGCGAACCATTGGCCAGATCTATGTAGACATAATACAGTACGGAGTTTTTCCAGCCAGCAGATATTTTCACCGGCAACACATTGTTGATCTCCTTCCACATGGATTCCGTCATTTGGGTTTGGTTTTGATTTTCGGCATTTAAATTGAGGCCGTAGTGGAGGGGATGTTGTACGGCAAAGTTTTCCCAGTCGGAACCGCTATCCGAATCTTCGCCAGGTCCATGCAAAGGGCGTCGGCGTGTGGAGTCATCCTCACTGGGTGTCAGGCTGTGTATGGAGGAACCACCCAGCGAAGAGCACAACTGAGCTTCTTCATCATTTACTGCATTTACTTTTTGCTTCAGAAACGATTCCAGCTTATGATCCTCGCCCGAGCTGGCCTGCTCCACTTTCTCCAAATCCAAGACTTCAGGTCGTTTATTTGAGATGGACCAAAACATGGCCAATGACTCAATGCCGCATTGTATGAGATGGTCCAAAGTCTCCTGTATCTCCTCGATGTAGAACAACGAAGGTGGTACAGTGGCATCCGGAGCCATGTCGGGTGCATCAAAGATTTTGAGTATCACCGTCAGACTCAAGTGATTCCTGGTGCAAATGGTCAGAAAATACCGACCCGTGGCATTGGGTAAAACAATCTCTTCCCACACATAGAGCTCCTTGACACGCACACTCTGGGCGCCTATAAAGTCAAAGATGCCGCGGCAACGCAGGAAGCCCTCCACTTGAACACGCACCTCCGCCGGCAACAAACTGGCCAACAGGAAATGCTCATAGTACAGGGCACTGCCATAGATGAAGAACTCCCGGTGAGTGGTCAATGGTTCGTCATTCCAATTGCGATAATCCATGGCCTCCATTTCGCTCAAGGCATCAAAAATGCGCAACTGCGCTTCCTTGGGCAGAGGTAAACTGCGGGATTGTTTCAAAAGCTGCTCAAACTGAAGCTTTCCGGTGGGATGAGCCAGCAGACGGGTGCGTTGTATGCTACAGAAATGACGTAGAAATAAACGCAAACCTTCCGATCCGCTAATAAAGTTATCCAAGTTCAATCCCGGCAGGGAGAAGCGTATGTAGCTGATTAACTCATCGGAACGTAGGTTACATTCCGTTTGGGTGTACAAACTGGAGGCGTAGGCAAAGAGCACCAGGAATCCATTTAGTTTTCGATAGTTCACATAGTAGGCCAACTGATCCTCACCCACTAGCAAACGAGAGGTCAACGGTTGAGTATGGAGCTCACTGAGCACCGCATAAAGTGTCAGAAAACTACCCCGAGCCTTGTACAGAAAGTTACTCTCCGCAGTCTCTGGATAGAAGTACAGTGAATCCTTGTGTTGATCCTGCTGATAGCATTCCGGAGGCAGCAGAAGCAGTCCAAAGGGCATGCTCAACGCACTACTCGCACCTTCCGGCAGCATCAACTGCTCGAATTGCTCCGCAAATAAAGCAAAATTGCTGACCTTACGCACGGCTTGCTCCTCGGGATTACTTGCTCCAGCTGGATTTGTATCTTCCACCGTTGCCTCAACACTCGTGCCCTGAAATCCCAGACACACTTGAGTGGGCTCCACAAATTGTTGCAACAATTCATCCACATTGCTGGCATACAACTCGATGCCATTGAGGGATTTGAACCAATCACCACGCTTGATGTTGTGCTGCAGGGCGCTAAGATCGTGCACAAAGCTCTCGACCATCAGACACTCGGGCTGATCCGGAAAGGGTAGCACACGAAATCCCAATATGGACTCCACCGCTGTGGAACGACGACCGAAACGGAAACGATCCGCTGCCGTGATGACCAACTCCAATTGTTTGTGGTTGTCGGCGCTAGCGTGTGACGCTGACTTGAAGTGTGAGAAACGGAACTCTAGGGGGTCGTCAGGCGGTGGCAGCGGAGGCGGCTGCAGTGTCTGGCCACGATTTTGGCGACTGCCTCCATTGTGTTTGCTATTCTGCTGCTGGCGTCGCATGGGCTTCTTTCCCAGGCGCATAAATTCCACACGACTCTCTTTTGTCTTGGCATTGGGCATGTATTCGGCATAGAAAAGACTACCATCCTCCGCCACGTACTCCTCCCAGTTGGCCAAATCACTGCCATCGCTATAGGAATTGCTAAACGAAGAGCTGGAGCTGGAAAATGCCTCCGAATTGGCATCCAGGCCAAGGCCCAGGCTCAGATTTCCTTTACGCATGACTTAGACGCGTTCCAAATGCGCCACCATGGGCATTAGACACTCGACTAACTGATGATCTCTAACTCATGCCTCTGGTACGCTGGCTGGGTCATACAGAAAATCACACTCAAGAAACCTGTTTCCAACTGCAGCCAACGGTGAGAGGAGCGAGCTCTAACTGAGCTCAATTCCAATGAGAAAAGTACTCTCTCGATGGCGGCTGGAAGGTCTTTGGCCAACAGGTAGACAATGTAGTTAAAGAACTATGTTAATTGTTGTCGAATTCTTCGCAGTCGTACAGATTCTTAGCGTAACGCACCGAAACCAAAGTCGAAGTTTGAAACCCATCTTAAAGTTTTTTGGAAGCATTAAACCTAATCCCCAGTTATAAACTTCAGCAAAAAATAATGATAATTCGGACTGTTCCGAGCTTTATGATGCGACGATGAATGATTGTGTCGGCGATATTATGGCGTTTTAAAGCAAAACAATTTTCGTGGGAAACAATAGTGTCTTACCTAAAGGTTGGGTTAGTGAAGCATAAACACAACAGGCTCCAAAAATTTATCCAGTAAGGAAAGAAGGTAATCAGGTCCCAGACAGGGCTCTACGAGGACCACTGGACAAGATGCGAATAACAAACACCCAACTATGCCGGTATTCTGAAGATAAAGAGGAGCCCTCTAAATATATATTAGCATACTAGGGAAGCGCAGAATTAACAGATTTGGGAAACATAGCATACACCGCCCATTGTTTAAATATGATCAAGAATGAACATCTGTGGTTTAATTAGAAGATTAATTTCATAATCCAGTCCAAGGACTTAAACCAAACAAACCCCAAGCCGGTTCTAAGGTTCTGGACCCTATTTCAGTGTTAATTGTCATCGACTTTGGTTTGAAGTATTTCGTTGTACTAAAAGAAATTAAAAAGTCACCGTTTGGAAAAATATGGTAACACTTTTGATAACTCATCGCATTACAACGTCGTATCACTTAGGTTAAGTTAGAACAGTTATTCCTTACTGACGGGATAGTACTAACATACATGGTTCCAACCTTTCTGGTCACCGGATAGAAATAAAGTCCAGCGGCTCTTAATCAGTAATGATGTCGCTATCACCCTTACCTCGGAGAAGTCAAAAAAAAATTTCATAACGGAAGCCGTTTAAAAAAATTTTTTATTAATTTTTTTTTAACCTTTTAAAATTATCAAAAAGGCTAACACCAAATTTTTAATAATCCTGTTTAGCACAACTTAAGTTTTTCGAGTATTTTCCAGAAAATCGAGGTAAAACTAGTCTTTCGTCGACATACATACACCCAGAAATTAGCACATCGAAATCGATAGTTTTTTTTTCTTGATTTTTGGACGAAATCTGCTTGCATGGGATTCTTGCTTCGAACGTCTCAGAAATTCGTGATTGACTTCAGTATTTCCAAGAATATTTTCCGTCTTACCGTACTTTTGATATTAAAACTGCTTGATATAAACATGATCGGCTTGGTTTTTCTCTGAGTGTACTCTTAAATTTGAAAACTTTTATAATAAAGATTAAAAAATATTTTAATTTAAAAAATAGACATCCGTGTGCCCTGGCACTTCTGTGTTCAAATTAAAAGATGAAGTTTCTTATATTTTCAAAATCTTTATTTATCTAAATTTATTTCATCCCCTTCCGCTGCAATACTCTTATGCCAACGATTTGTCCAGTTATCATAGCACTTGGCAAAGTCCTCCTTTTGAATGGTCTTCAGAGCCAACTGCGATTTTTCTTTTATCATCTCAATTGTGTCAAAACGGTGTCCCCGGAGTAGTATATCGGACTGATCTACAATCTTATGAAAGTCGTTTACCCATACCGAGTTGGATGGTGTTGAGCAATATTTGGGCGAAATGACGATTTTTCTGGCATAAAGTCAAAAAATCGATGGTATTAATTTCAAAAAGTGACTCTATTATTGAAAGTGAATACTTCAATTAGATTAAAAATATTTTTTTCGGCCGGGTGGCACCTCTTCTCTTGTGGCAGCCCTCCGAAGTCAGCTGATTTATCAAAGCACGTGCTTGTGAAAATTGACTTAAAAAGTTCATTCTATTTGCAAAGTAAATAAATAGGCAAAGCTTCAACAAAAAATTCAAGTTTAATATGGAAAACGAAGCTCACGGTATGTAAAATTGATATCTGCTGTTATAAGAAACGAATTTTGTGTTTTATTGTTGTTGTCTGTTGTTTTGTTCATTGTGTTTTTTGCAGAAAAATAACAAATGTAATTGTGTTCCGTGGAGTAATACTTTTTGCGGCGCATGTAGGCGCGTGCAACTAAAAATGGCAAGTTATTTGTTAAAGCCCCCTGGTATAAAGTGTTATTAAACTTTTTTGCTCATTTTTGCCCTTTATATGCATTTTTAGTGACATATGAGCTTTCGCAAGAAACTCTGATTGATATCACTAGTTTAAAAAAATAAATAAATAAATGACCCATTTCAACTGAAATATTTTTTTGTAGTTCGGAATGATCCAAAAATATTTTTATTTTTTCTTTATAAGAATCTCGCACTTTTACGAAGACAATAAAGTATTGGTGAGGAAAATCGTATCACACGTACCGTGGATTTTTTTATATTTTTTCCAGGCGTTCAAAAATGAAATTTCTCGCATTTTCGAGCAAAAAATCGATTTTTTTGAAATATTTTTGGTTATTGTATTCAAACTACTAACCCGATTTAAAAACAATGTTTTACGCGATTACTGGCAGTTCAATTGCCTTTCGATTTAAATCTTGCTTGACTCTATCTGACTATTAAGAAGTGAGATATGGCATAAATCGTAAGAGCACCTACAAAAAAATTAAAAAATCTAAAACGGAGCCAGAAAAAATTTTTTGAAATCGATTTTGAGATCACCATTCCAAACTACATTAAAAACGAGAAAGGCAAAGCTAACTTCGTCTGTACCGAAGTTTTGATACACTTGAAATAGCTTGTCTCAACGGTTAGCGACTTCGACCAAACTTCGCAGATCAGCTTAAAAACATGACATATTACCCATGACCGTGTTTGAGAGCAGTAATATTGAGAGCAAAACAGTTTTTCTTACTAAAATCCATTTTCCGACCGAACATTTGTATGGCAGCTACAAGAAGTAGTTATCCGATCCGGTCGGTTCCGACATATTAGCAGCGTGCAGTAAAAAGAAGACTCTGTGCAAAGTTTCAGCTCGATAGCTCCAAAACTGAGGGACTAGTTCGCGTAGAAACAGACAGACGGACAGACGGACAGACGGGCGGACGGACAGACGGACAGACGGACGGACAAAGCTTAATCGACTCAGCTCGTCATGCTGATCAAGAATATATATACTTTATGTGGTCGGAGATGATTCCTTCTATGCGTTGCAAACTTCTGGGCAAAATTATAATACACTTTTCAAGTGTATAACAAGTGAGAAAGTCGGTCAAGCCCGACTATAACATACTCTGTACCCGGTGTATATGCTGAATGCGTCACTGCCACTGTGTTCATCTCTTAGTTTTTTCTCTCTCTCTCTCTCTCTCTCTCTCTCTCTCTCTCTCTCTTTGATGCATGCAAAGCGGTGTTGTTTGCGTGTGCGTGGGAGGCGTCTATATTACACTTTTTTCTCATAACTTGAGAACCGCTCATCCGATCTTTATCATTTCTTCAGCAAAAAGATAGATATTAATAATGACTCTATCTACAAAACTGTGGGAGATATGACGTTTTTTCGATATTGCGGGGGCGTGAGGGGGCGTGGCAAAAATTGAAAATAAACTTGATCTGCCTGCAAGTATAAGAAGCATTTGTCCCATACATGTCAAACCTCTAACTCTTACCATCTCTGAGATCTGTTTGTTCATACGGACGGACAGACGGACGGACAGACGGACAGACGGACATGGCTATATCGACTCGGCTGTTGATGCTGATCAAGAATATATATACTTTATAGGGTCGGAAATGATTCCTTCTCCCTGTTACATACTTTTGCACAAACTTCATATACTCTATGTACCTTCGGTACAGAGTATAAAAATTTCAGTAGAAAATGGTCTTTTTGGCTGTAAACTAGTGTATTTGGAACAGCAACAATCGAAATGCAGATGACATAACTGAATACATTAAAGCAGAGATTAACAAAATCGATTTAATAAAAAAATATAGATCAAGTTAAAGCCAAATTAAAAGATATGTGTCAAGATATAAAACCATGCACTCATAATGACTTTTTAAAAATTTGGAAGTGGAAATTGATCATGAAAATACAGCAAGATCATCACCCTCCAATATGGGACGACAAAAACTAAGCTATACTGGAGGGGAGGTCACGATTGAAAAGAAAATTGGCCTCGAACTTGCCTTACAGACTAATTTGCGGTTGGAAAGGGGCAAGTGGCGGGGGGCGTGGGTAATACACATAAGTACCAATGTTCCGAATTGTCAAATGTGCCAAATTGCACATCAAAAAGATCGATTTTTATAAAAATGTGACGTTTTGTCCATACCATTTCAGGTAGTTGTAAGGGCGGGAAGTTAGGGCGTGGCCCAATTGACGACATTTTTTTCGAAGTTCTAGTTTAATATAAGAGACACATTTACACAAAATTTCAAGGGCCTAGCTTTATTTTTAGAGTTTATGGCACAAAATTTGGCTAATCGCCAATAGTGCAATGGGCTAATCGTACTGAGCTATAAAGCGAATAAAAACCGACTATGCAAAGCCAGGTAGATTTGAGTAGTTGATTCCAAATTGCTCAAATTCACCACCTGATCTAGTAGGCGTTGCCTCCTCACTAGAGTTGTGCCGATTTTCTTGAACTAATGAACTAGGTCTTGGTTTTGAACTATAGTTCCTTTTTGAACTATGTATTTCTCACTTTTTGAACTAAATTTTTGGGTTTTTTTTCATTTCATATTGAAAACGAGAAAGCCAGGCTAACTTCCTCTTTGCCGAAGTTTTGTTACACTTGAAATAGCTAGTCTCAACGGTTAGCGACTTCGACCAAACTTCGCAGATCAGATTAAAAACATTACATATTACCCTGACCGTGTTTGAGAGCAGTTATATTGAGAGCAAAACAGTTTTTTCTCACTAAAATCCATTTTCCGACCGAACATTTGTATGGCAGCTACAGAAGTAGTTATCCGATCCGGTCGGTTCCGACATATTAGCAGCGTGCAGTAAAAAGAAGACTCTGTGCAAAGTTTCAGCTCGATAGCCAAAACTGAGGGGACTAGTTCGCGTAGAAAACAGAAGACGGACGGACAGACGGATTTTTCAAATATTCATATTTCTATGAAAACGGCAAAGATATTTCCTTCATAATTACTTTTGTCATTATGAAAAAAATTTTGATTAATATTCACAAGTCAAAAATGAAAAAAAAAAATTTTGAATTTGAAAAGAAAAATTGCGTTCTGGTGCACAATCTTAAAGAACGTGTTGGCTGATCGGTTGCTTGTCAAAAGTTAGGTAATAAGAAGGGAGACACTTGACATAAACAAAAAGATGTTTTTTTTTGTGGGCAATATTCGCAAAGATCACAACACCCCGTGGCTCAGAACCCCCCATCTTCCTCTACTTACATTTATATACGCAATATCAATAATCTGTTAAATTTTTATGGTGTTTCCCCCATTAGGAACACAACTTTTGTTACATATTTGTTCAGCTTGCGCTGTTTGGGAACATAATATAAGTATGTCAATATTATTACAAATCTGTTAATTAACAGAAAGGAATAAAACATTAACAATAAACATAACATTTCTTCCTTGTTTAACGGGTATATCGAAGTCGGGCAGGGCCGACTTCAACTTACGCTCTTGTTTGAGTTAAACATCACTGATGGACAGTGTAGATTTCTATAGAGTTTGGTGGCTCTGCCACACCTTAATTACACTTTTTTCTAGAGATGATGAAGATGTGGCAGGGTGTCAGCCAGTGACTGTAGGTAGGAGAGTATGCCTGTGTAGTATTTTAGAGTGAGCGAAACATATTGTGAGCCATGGTCTCCCACTTTAGTCACCTTTTCGCTATTAATTCGAAGAAACCTTAATGTGCACCGGATAAACCTCAAAACTTTAACTAACACTAAATATTAGATTTATTTATTATGATTATTGAAATATATGGTATGAGAAAGAATGTGTCGAGAAAGCCGAGGTTTCAATGTTAAATTTTGAGAACGAAAACTTAAAGGCTTTCCCTAATAAAGATTTATGCCTGTTTAAATACTTTGAGAAACTACTGCATTACGAACAAAGCCACTTCAACAATGTTGTAAAAAAATATTTGTATATACAAACCGTAATTTGTACACTATTATCTTATCCAATCGGCACTTCCGGATTTTCATTGAAATCAAATATTGTGAAGACTCGCGCCAAAACACGCTCAGTTTTTGTTTTAACAAAATACATACAAAATATGATTTTGTTTTGCAATATTTTTGTAAGATTCGGCAAATACGGTGTAGTCTCTCTGCTGCCACATATACCAAGCGATCACTTCTGT
This sequence comes from Lordiphosa stackelbergi, assembly GCA_018904235.1. Taxonomy (NCBI): domain Eukaryota; kingdom Metazoa; phylum Arthropoda; class Insecta; order Diptera; family Drosophilidae; genus Lordiphosa; species Lordiphosa stackelbergi. The sequence goes on from JAEIFU010001242.1 coordinate 40,419, forward strand.
TGACCAAAATGAGAAATATCGCGATTAACAAATGACTCATGCAGTAAGTAAGTTGTGATACTGACTTGTTAAAGCCACATGCCGTCCACATCCGTATCTGGCAATTTAGACAAAAAAAATTGGATTATCATGTTGCGATAGCAAGCGCTATTAACTGATTTTGCCTGACCAATCGCATTTTTAAAAAGAAATACTACTTCGATGATGCCTGCAACCTCCAAATCCGCATTATTACAGCTTGTAAAGACATTTTCAAGATTTTCTAAACCAGAAATATAATATTTTTAAGGGGAGCTATAACTACGTGGCACTCGTTGGAGCTAATAATTTTTAGGGCGGTTAAATTTTCAGTTTAACCCGGATCGAACGGCAAAGTTTGAGAATTCGCGTTTTCATGTCTGTGAAAAGACTGTTTCTAAAGAAAGTGGGCACCACTTGATTAGTAGGCTTTTGATTTAAGACTGATTCGGTATTTATTAAGTACATTTCTAATTATTAAAAAATCTTTTTTATCATACTTTTAGGTTGTAATGGTCTTAAATACTGCCCGAATTACTCTTAAAATAATTGCAAAATATATTCCATTAAAGTCTATTAAATTCTAAAGTCAACCTGAATACAATCTTGAATAAAAAAATAAAAGTTTACAGAATAGGTAAAAAATGTTTCTGGTTAAAGCCCATAAAACTCCAAAGCTATTCCCAATTTGTTCTTGAAACTAGGTCTTTGTATTAAATCAAATAAGGCTGTAAGACTATTTTGTTCTTAATCCACGATCTTTTGTACTTGATTAAGAAGAATAACGATAATTGACGAAATGATATGAGGAAGATTTCTAAACTTTTACAAGCCGAACAAGTTGAAGTTGGTTGAGCGATCTGCTAAATAGAGCATGTTTATCAAATATATAAGGGGAATCTGGAAGACAGGTGTACACATAAAAGAAGGGGGAAAACAAAGACCATTGAACTCATGATAAGCAAAAGCAGTAGCCAAAGCAATGAATTTGCGGTTCTAATCTTATGTAGAATGTTCTCAATTCAAGCATTTTTTATTGACTTCGCAAAAACACAAATCGATTTTTGGGAAAAAAATGTAATTGATTTAAAAACATCAATTATGGGATCCTACATATCTACCGCCATATTATATAAGATCAAAAATTTCACTATACAACAACCTCGATGACTTTAATCGATTTGGTTTAGTTCTTTCGGAAAACCAATAAACATTTTTGTCAAGCGTTGTCTGGGAAATCTAGATAAAAACCTTTTGCATTGAACGATTACGAATGAAATGGCGTCTTATCGCACGGCCTCATCGCACACTTTAAGCTCTTTTTCGTCGAAGATGCTACTTATGCTTTCCTGTACGGTGGTTTTAATAAAACATGATTCGGAAGAAGATAAATCAATTTTCCTACCATATTTCTGTCCCTTATTTAAAGAGCCATTTTTTTCCACGGCTACCTAAAATGCTTGGTTTCCAAAATGGGATATTCACACCTTCTCAAAATCGTGAAATTAAATTTCTGAATTAAACTTATTTTCTGAACAATTGTTTAAGTTTTTAAATGAAAGTTAGTTAAATTCATACTTCAAACGAATCTTTTTCTAAAATAACATTCCCTAAAAATAAATTTTATCAAACATTAGTCAACAATTTAAATAACTCCACCCTTGACTCCCCCTGGTTAGATATTTAACTCCAAATGCCCCTTTAAAGAAAAGCGACTTTAAATCATTTTGGATGTGAGTGCGTTAAGTACTCTTTGCCGTATCTTGGTATACCTGATTATCTTAGATTTACTTAAAATTAGAGTGAACCTTATCAAGGGTACAGTAGAAATCTACAATAAATCAATACCATTATATAGATGATGACTGGACAACATCATAAACTTAAGCTTATATAGCAGCTATCGCTGTCTTAATTTATGAGCTCCGTTTGATACGCGCGCGTGAAATAAACTATTTCTGTCCAAAAAAACAAAACAGTGGATCAAGGAAAACTATCAGACTAATTAGCGTTCCGCTGACAAGGCGATATTGTTATACGATAACGTAGGCGTGGGCGTGGATGTAACCGAAAACAAAACCAAAAACCCATTGAGAAGCTAAAGAAAATATTGCCAAAATTGATAAGCCGTATCGCTTTCGTTTTAGCCTAGCCCTGACCATTAGCCAAAATATGGTATCAGTCAGTGTGTCCCGGGAGCGTTAGAACGTCGGTTGTGTCGCTTAAGCGAAATCAAATCGTTGAATATTACCGATTGATACAAACGAGAGATACAGTGAGAGAGAAAGAGGGAGAGCGAAATAATGTTTTCGGAGCACCAAGCGACTTTGTGAGAAGTGTGTAAGCTCCTCCCACAGAATGTACACATGTGAAAGTTAAATAATGTTTGAATGGATTACCGGTAATCTTCCTAAAGAAAGAAACAGAAAGTGCAAAGTCCCACTAAATACCAACAATATACATAGTAACCATACAACAAAGATAAAGCCAATATTGGCCATAAAATAATGTGTTCCAATTTCGTATTCACTTTCTACATTGTTGTTGCTCTGTGTTTGCTGAATTCGCATGCCCGGAAGATAAACTCAAAGCTGCTAAACACCCTAGAGGCATCCGAATCTCTGGCGCCGTCAAGCAACGAAGAACGAAATGATGCCGAATCTGAAAGTTACGAATCGGATGAAACGGATCTCAAATCTATGTTGCTCAAATATGACACGGACGATGGCAATTCATGTCTTTTGGATATAATTAAAGATGATATACTATGGTGGACCTATCCAAATGGCAGTCTCAGACTAGAGCATGTAAAACTTTGTGAGTGCAACTGAGAAAAGAAGAACTAGTGACATTTATTGGGTGTAACACTATACTTAGTATGACAGTTTTTAATATTTGAAATGAAATCGATAGAAAATAATTAATGTCAAAGAGCGAACTTATAACTTATAAAAATGAAGACAAAGTACTATAACTTGACATTTACAAATGTGTAAAAAATAACCGTTTCTAGGGACAAAATGAGCCGTTTCTGCATATTTTATGTCCATTTTAAAGTTAATTCATTAGAGATATAAAATTTCTAAAGCCAGATTCGGATTCAGCGTGAAAAACTTGTCTAGAAACAATCATTCTTTAATCATTTTAGGTTCTGTGCTGAGAATAAACTAAATTTGAATTCTTGTCACATTACTTATGTCCACTTCCATTTGCACATTTTGATTTATATTTTCAAACCTGAGCAACTGATTGTGTACTACTTATGATTTATTGAAAGCTTATTTTTATACCAGTCTTCGATACAAATTTCTGAACTTTAGGATTTTTGTTTAAAAGATATAATAGAACATTCAGGAAATTTTGTTGGTCAAAGTACTTTTGTCCACCATTGTAGAAGGTAATTCAAATTATTATTATAAGGAATGCCTTTGTAATTAGTAGCTTAATTTTTATAGGTAAACAACATTTGATTTGACACTGACAGTTATGACATACAAACAGAATGTTGACATTATCAGCGTACTGTTTTACAATTAGACAAATTACTTGGAAGATCATTAACATATAAAGAAAACAACAAAGGTTCTAGAACAGAGCCTTGAGGAGCACCTCTCGTGAGGTCTTTGAAATTAGACGTGGAATATCCAGGGACCGCGACCTGTGATCTGTCCGTTAAGTAAGACCTGGGAAGTTTGGTTACAGTAGGGGAGAGTCTCCGGTTGTGGACATACTTGCGTTTTTCCCAGTCAACATTATGCGGTGATATGAACATCATTGTAAAGCTAGAGACTCTAGCTAACTTTCCTCTGAAGTAACCTATTGTTCTAGACAAATGGAAAAAAATTTGCAGCCATGTATATGAAGTGATGATTTTTGGCCAAAATTTTTTTTGTACCCGGTTGTGGACACCCTTGTAAAATCGCTAGAAATGGAAAAATATGAAGTAAAATGGCCATGAATTGATGAAAAAAGAAGGTTTATTTATTTAAGAAGCCTTCAGTGGCAAAAAAAGAACAAAAAACGAGAAGGCCAAGCTAACTTCGTCTTTGCCGAAGTTTTTATACCCTTGCAAATGTTTTAATACATCAGAGTTTAAGAACGCCAGCATTAAAATCAACAATTTTTCTAAATAAAACCCATTTTTCGACCGATAGTTCCTATGGCAGCTATAAGATATAGTCATCCGATTTTGACCAAAACTTCCAAATCTGTGTAAAAGCATATAATATTAATAAATGCTAAGTTGGTAGACGTTAACATTAAAAACAAAAAGTTTTTCTCACTAAAACCCCCTTTTCGACCGATAGTTCCTATGGCAGCTATAAGATATAGTCATCCGATTTGGCCAAAAACTTCCGCATTACAGTGTGCAGTAAAAAAAGACTATGTGCAAAAGCAGCTCGATAGCTAAAACAGCGAACCGACGACGGCGGACAGCTTAATCACCAGCTCGTCGTCCTGATCAAATATATTATTTATATGGTCAAGAATATATATATGCTTGCAAATTGGGCAAAATTATAATATCCTTATGCAAGGTTTGAGAGACACGTTAACATTAAAAAACCAAAAGTTTTTCTCACAAAAACCCATTTTTCGACCGATAGTTCCTATGGCAGCTATAAGATATAGTCATCCGATCCGGTCGGTTCCGACATATTAGCAGTGTGCAGTAAAAAGAAGACTCTGTGCAAAGTTTCAGCTCGATAGCTTTAAAACTGAGAGACTAGTTTGCGTAGAAACAGACAGAAAGATGGACAGACTTAGACGGACAGGACGGACACAGCGTCGACTCAGCTCGCACTTCGGTTTTTGAAAATATTTATATAGAAATTTATAGATAAGGTCGATTGAAATGAATATTTCTGCGTTGCAAACTTTGTGAATGGCCTTCAGTGGCAAAATGAAAAAAATTATTCCGAAATGCAATTTTTGCATGTGAAATAGCTGGCCGTCATGCCAGCGCACTTCAAATGCGCAGGACGATCGCAAACATCGCAATGGATCGAATTTGCAGCGGTCAGTTTTTTTGGCAAGAGCGCCAAACAAATCAAACAGAAGTCGACATCTTCGTCTTCTTCCGATGACGAAGACGCCTTCTTCTTGGCATCGCGTTTGGCCGACGGCTTGGCTGGTGGTGTTGCCTGTCGTTTTCCTGGCCGGCCACGTTTCTGGGGGTCTTCTTCTGGTGCGACACAGAATCACGCTTGGCTGCACGCTCAGCTGATTTTTTTGCCTTCTCGCGCAAAACCTCGACGCTTTCCGGAGAAGTTAGCACAGTGGTTTGCATTGGCTTGCGACCGCGATTCGATGGCTTTTTCGGAGAAGTTCCTTGCACCGGCCCAATTTCATCCAACAGTGATAAGCGGCTAGCCGAAGACGCTCGTGAAGTGGATGGTTCGGGGGAGGTTAACACCTCTTCTTCTCGCCCAATATTGGGATCGGCGGAAACGATGATACGACGCTGATTGTCTTCATCAAGATCACTGTGGCCCTTCAACAAACGCACAAACACTTCGGAGAAAGCATCAGCAAACGGAACAAACCGGCTTACGAAAAATTTGATTTGGTCGATTCTTTCTCCAAATACCGGATCAAAGTGGTTCGAGGAAGCCCATATTCCTTGGCTGTAGCTTTGACGGCCTTCTTATCGATGAGGCATTGCTTAATGGCATCGACCAGCCCATTAAAATTGATTTTTGTTGAATCGGACGATTTTTTTGGTGTTGACATGGCTAAAAATGCACAAAAATTCACAAAAATGCTGTTAAAATATGTTACACTAACATAAACAACGATATTTGACAGTTTTATGGCCAAACACACGCTTTAAACACAAAAAACGAGGGTGTCCACAACCGGTGCAAAAGTGTGTCCATTCTTGGAAATGGTAGCCATTTTTATTTTGTTCAGCAAATTTACACGACACAAACATTTCACTGAAACTTGATATCACATCACAAAGTACACTTAATGCACTAAATAACAAAGTATAATACTCACCACTTTTCAATGTTTTGCTTCGATTTAACGCAATGCGGAAATTGAAAAAAATAGAAACTCGGAAAAATTTTCACGATTTTTTATACCCGTTACTCGTAGAGTAAAAAGGGTATACTAAAGTCGTGCAAATGTATGTAACAGGCAGAAGGAATCATTTCCGACCATATAAAGTATATATATTCTTGATCAGCATCAACAGCCGAGTCGATTTAGCCTTGTCCGTCTGTCGTCCGTCCGTCCGTCCGTCCGTCCGTCTGTCTGTATGAACACCTAGATCTCAGAGATGGTAAGAGATAGAGGTTTGACATGTATGGGACAAATGCTTCTTTTATCTGCACGCAGATCAAGTTTGTTTCAAATTTTGGCCACGCCCCCTCCCGCCCCCGCAATTTGGAAAAAACGTTATATCTCCTACAGTTTTAAAGATAGAGGATTCGTACCTTCTAGAGATAGTTAGTAATTAGCAAAATGAATCGATTTGCCGAAGAAATGATAAAGATCGGATGAACGGTTCTCAAGTTATGAGCAAAAAAGTGAACCAAGCCCCCCCCTCCCCCTCCCCCACCCTAAAAAATGTTGCATACTTTTTGGATGGTCACACTAAGGAACGCGGGAACACTGTTAAACATGTTTTTTCATGAGTAACGGGTATATCGAAGTCGGTTAGAGCCGACTTTAACTTACGCTCTCGTTTTTATTTGCTCACAGCAAGAAACCAAATGCGTGTTTACACTTCGGTATTGGCTCAGATTATGTGTACTGTCAAACTACAAGTTTGACATTACTCAGTTTGGCGGCATCTGTTACCTGTCAAAAAATAGACTGGGGTGTCCACAACCGGAGCGTGTCCACAACCGGAGACTTTCCTACAACTTGTATTTGTGCATGGGAGAATGAAAATTGGCCTGAACTCATCATTAGCTTTATAAAGTCTACCTATGGGTATTGGCAAGATTTTAACTCTCTTCCATATTCCGGGCTTGTGGCCGTGTGTGGCCCAGCGGTTAGTGTGCTGGCCTGCTGTGCGGGAGGTCGTGGGTTCGATCCCGCCTCGGAACATCTAATAAAAAGTTTTTTCCTTTCGTTAGAAAGGTCACCTTCACCAGCTATTGGCGCCAGCTGTGGAGTAACTAGCCATCAAAGAGCTTCTCGAACTTTGCCGTTCGAATTCGGCGTTAAAACTGTGGTCCCTTTCTCTTGTGCGAAAAATTGAGAGAAGCTTGGCTTGGCCCTTTGGGGCTGTATAGCCAATTTTACATTTACAGTCTGGCTTAACCGACTTCTCACATGTTTTCATGGGTGGAGATCACTAATCTACTTAAGAAAATGAAGAAAATTAGAGATATTATAAAATTTTTTTAGAATTTTTCTGTTTCTTAAAACAGTTGAAATATTCATAGTAGAAATATCTTTATTTCCAGCAAATAACCCATTTTTGGATCTGTCGCACAGCAACACGACTGACGATGTGGAATTACTGGAACAAACCGAATCGTACTTTCGATATGGCAGTAAACCAGTTCAAATTTTCTCGGCTGCCTTCAACGCCTTAAATACCGTGCCGTTTAGTACCCTATCCTCCATTCAGGGTTCACTCAAGTACTTATCGCTGCGAGGCAATCAGTTTGCAGAAATAATGCCAGATGCTGAGGGTAAGTAGAGTGTGTTCGAGTAGCAGAGCCCAGGTAACCAGAGACACACACTCACACTCACACACACCAAAAGCCAGCTAATTTGAGAAATTTCAGCTCTAGGGCGGTTTATCAATGAAACACGAATTGAGAACAACACACTCCACCAACAACACCTACAACAGAAATGCTCACAGTATCTGGCTGCCAATGCTACCGAACTATTCGATCGGGAATGCCTAATATACAATCAGAACAACATGACCAATACAAACACAAACAATTCTGCATACATGACATCCTACACTTTTGAGGATTACTTGCGGTACTATAAGAGCAATTCCAAACTGTTTGGCAATTCAAGTAAGGAACACTTTGCAAACACACAACAAACTAGGATCTTTCCTTTATTAATTATTTTGAAATATTTCTTTGCCTACGGTTTTCAGAGGAATCCATCACCTGGGCCACTTTCCCTCTGTTGCCACGTCTCTTGGAGCTGGATATAAGTAACTGCAGCATTGAGTATGTGAGCAAGGAGGCCTTTCGAAACGTGACCAATTTACGACGACTCTTCATGTCCAACAATAAGATAATGACCATCAATCATGATACCTTTTATTATATACCGAGAGTGCAATATTTGGATCTGTCCTTTACCAATGTCTTGAGCTATAACTATCAATGGTCGCTGACCACTCTGGAAATGGCCTTGAATCTAATATATGGCCTAAAGATACAGCAAACCACATTTAAACTGCTGCCAGAGCTGATTTATCTGGATCTATCCCATTCGAAAATGACACGGAATAGTGCTGTGGCCTTTACACACTTGGGCAATAAATTGAAGTACCTCAGTCTGTGCTATACATCCTTTCCCATGGTCAGTAGTGCCATTTTCAAGAATACACGTCTTGAGGGTTTGGATTTGTCGGGCAATCCGTTTATCTCGTATAACATCATAGACGATGCCTTCGATGGTATAGCCGATACCCTGGAATACTTATACTTTGAACGTTCCGGCCTGAAGAGCATTGAGTGGTCCAAATCGCTGAGAAATCTAAAAGTCTTGGGTCTAGCAGGGAATAACATCAATGGCCTGACCGAATCCATGTTTGAGTCCCTGGAGAATCTGGAGCTATTGGATCTAAGCTCAAATCATGTGGGTAACTGGTACAAGGGTGTGTTCCATAATAATTCAGCATTGAGAGTGCTCAATCTGCGTGGTAACAACATCAATGTTCTGACCAACGAAATGCTCAAGGATTTTGAATCGTTGGCCTATCTAAGTTTGGGTGACAATAACTTCATTTGCAGTTGCATTCTAAGGGATGTGGTAGAGGTGGCTGCCGGCAATAATCAAGAGGTGGATTGCTCGTATAGCATATTGCTAAGTGAGATGGTGTACAAGGAGCTGGAGTACTATAATCTGAGCAGCCTCAGTTTCCATCAGCTTTGGCAGCGCAATTATATACCCCAGCTGGAGAAGAGCTATCAGAACATACGAACTTACCAGAGAGAGCATCAGATTTTCAAAATGCGCTTCTTCTCCGATACGTACAAGACCCTAAACAGCACCAAGTGTTCAGCTGCCACCCCATATCCATTGACTGAGTTGATCGATGAGACCACCCTGAAATTTCAGCTACTCGACTATGATGCCCGGCACTATTGGTGCTTCAATGAGACCGAGAAAATGCAGGTGGATGAGCTGATCTGTCAGTCACGTACCTTGAGCATACTGGAAACCAAATTGCATAGCCTGACCACGATTATTATAGCTGTGGTGGGCAGTATTTTGGGTGTATCTCTACTGGTATTTATTATTTACCTCAAACGTTGGCACATTCATTACTACTATTCCTCACTGAAATCCGCTGCCCTACTCTCAAGTGCAACCAGGGAGTCAATGGATAACACGCCAGATCCCAGTGTAGTCTATGATATATTCATAAGTTATTGTCAAAATGATCGTGCTTGGGTTCTGGATGAATTGCTGCCCAATGTGGAGGAACCGGGAGATATATCCATTTGCCTGCATGAACGGGACTTTCAAATAGGAGTCACCATATTGGATAACATCATCTCCTGCATGGATCGTTCACATTCTCTAATGTTGATCATCTCATCGAAGTTTCTGCTAAGTCATTGGTGTCAATTCGAAATGTATCTGGCACAACATCGGTGAGTATGAACTTAAGACTGGTTCAAGAGTTGACTGATTGGTCAAATCTAGAAAGCAGAAACTTGAAGAAAAGTTGATCAGGCATATTCTCAATTTCACTACTTTTTGAAAAGTAAATCGAACGAAATTCCGCATCGGATTCGTTGTTGTGCTCTAAATTCCGAATGAAATTGCTCTGTTTTTACTTTTTGCAAATCAGTGGTCCAAGCGAGAATGGCACTAGAGACACAGGAGAGAAATCACCATTCCAAGCGAAACGATTGAAAATGGAACAGTCGAAAATGAGAGAGGCTGACTTTTAGGTTTCACTCTTCCTTTTCTTTTGCACAGCCAAAATCTGGACACATTAAACAAAAAAATTCTTTATAAATCAATTAAAGACTAGAATGCAAATTAAAATTTACTCATAATTTTGAAATGTATCGTTGGAATTCACAGGAAAAAAGCATCACGATATTTAGTATCATACGGGTTTTTTGAGTATCAAATCGGCCTTCATCTTAAAAAAATATCAAGATGATATTATAGCGTCCATATGTTTAGGTAGAAATAGTATCACATTGATATGAAAAATTGATATTATTTCGATATTATTAAAAATGGAGCTGATATTTCTATCTTTTTTTCGGTGCACCTTCTAAGAAAACTTCAGGAAGTTTGCTTCATCATGTCCGTCTTAATTTAGTAAGCAAAAGAATAAAATGGGAATCAAAAAATTCTTTTGTTTGAGATTACCAGTTTAATTATGTTTAAGAAAATTTTTTGATCCAAGTGTTCCAAGTGAAATTCTCATTCAAATTGAGAACAAGACAGTAAATAGAATATCGAACAGCTTACTTCAGAAAATCTCCCTCCCTTTTAGTGGCCGAATCTTAATAAAAATACAAACTAAATAAGTAGCGCATGTTTCGACATCCCTAATGTAATATGCTCCTGCCTATAGCGTTGTTTTTTGGTTTGATTTTAAACTTGAAATTCTTACTTAGGTCCTCACATTCTCAAAAATATAATGAAAGTTGAGAATTGCCTGTATATTTTCCAATGCTCTCCCGAGCTTACTTGTTGTTTCTTAATAGTTGTCACCACTCTTAAAAATATAATAGGAACAACAGTTTTCTTTAAGTAGCCTTTTTCAAAGAGTAGTCTTTTTCAAGTAGTGTACCGAGAATTGGCACTCACAGTTCATTAAGTTTAAAAATTGGTCTCTGTTTGTCCTTCAAACTATTTTGAAGTTTCAATTAAAGCCATTTTTATAATTTATCATTCTTAGGGTCAAAACTTTTTATCTCTGTAAAATTTAAAAAAAAATGCTGTCGGGACTAATTTCGATCAAATCATTCGGAATCGAGTTTGGTAAATGCTCCCTTTTTTTATTTATTTAATTTCTTCATTTATATATTGACATAGATACTATCAGGACTGTTCCAGTCTTCGATTTCGTTCAAATCATGCGGAATCGGAATTGTTTAATGTTTTTTGGACTTTTAAGTTTAAAATCCCATATACCTTCATTCGACAAGATTCGCACGAATTCCTAAATCGTTTCTTAGAAATCACAGCTCTTACCAATTCGGATCAATCGAATTCGGAAACGGGAACAGGCCTGTATATTAAAACGCTTCTTTTGAATTCTTTAACAGTTTGTTCGATAACAGAAATGTTTACCTATTTTCTACCTATAGAATTCGGAATAGAGAATCGGCCAAAGATATGAAAAAAATATTTTTCCATTTTTGGAAGGCATGCGATATGTTTTATGATATTTTAGTACATCAGCAAGCCGAAATAAACAAACATGCTTTATTGAATTTGCAATGCTAAGCTTACAATTGAAGTTTAAAGATCAAACCAGTGCTTGTTGAAAACACTAGCATGCACAAAGCGTTGTTAGTTGTCAAGATCAGCCTTAAGCTCTACCGTCAGTTCATCTTTCAGCTATATGTATGCGCGCTGCCTAAGACCGAACTAAATCAAAAAAAAAATAAGGGAAGCTAACTCTGCGGCTCTACCGAATTATAAACCCTTTGGAGCATGATATATGCGGCCAGTTTTTTATATGGCAGCTATACCGGTATATTCATCCGATTTTGATCAAACTCTCTAAAATTGTGTTGAGATAGTATTTATAACTGGAACGTACAAACACGCTACCATTGAAAACAAAAAAGTTATTCTCACTAAAACTATTTTTTCGACCGATCGTTCCTATGGCAGCTATATGCTAAAGTCATCCGATTTGTATAAGACATGACAGAATTATGTGTTAGCATATCATATTGATCACTAACGATTTTGGGAGCGATAGCATTGAAAACAAAAAAGATTTTCATACTAAAACTTTTTTTCAGATCTATCTTTTGTATGGTAGCTAGCTATACTATATAGTTTTCCGATTTTGATAAGTCTCAGTGAAATGATGTGAAATCATAGAATACTTATAAATACAAGGGTTGGGAGCGGTAGCGTTGAAAACAAAAAAGTTTTTCTCACTAGAACTACTTTTTCAACCGATCGTTCCTATGGCAGCTATATGCTATAGTCATCCGATCAGGCCAGTTCCGACAAATGTGCAGCGTATTTGTACCAAAAGACTTCGTGCAAAGTTTGGTTACGATAGCTTTAAAACTGACGGAGAAGATAGCATAGATACAGACGGACGGACATGGCTATATCAACTCAGCTCGTCACGCTGATCAAGAATATATATACTTTATGTGGTCGGAGATGCTTCCTTTTGTGCGTTACAAACATCCGGACAATTTTAATATACCCTCTCCAAGGGTATATCAAAAGTTGTTTTGCTTTTGATTTGCTTTCGTGAAAGCAAAAGCAAAGCAGTTGTTGGAACGAACCTGATTTCATTTTGATATGCTTTCATGTAATTTACACACGTATACAATTTGACAGATCCAAAGAGGAAGGGCAGAATAAAAGCAGTTCTCTAAGAGAACTGTCACACTAAATCGAAGCTGATTTTACGAAATCAATTAGTATGACCTTAATTTCCTTGCTTTCTTTTGGGCACACTGCTCATTTTGTATGGAGCAGCTGTCATCAGCTGTTTCACGAGATCAAATCGAAAGCAAATCAAAAGCAAATCACTTTCAGGAATACCACTATTATATAATGGTAACGAAATTCTCTTTGGACAAAATAAACTGAAAAATTTTTAGGGTGTTCACCAGCCCGCTTGAAAGAGTAATTGTGTAAATTTACGCGACGCAGCTATTGAGCGCCTCTAAAAGGTTTACCCTCGTGATTTTTGGTGTAAATCAGCTGTTTTTGACAGGCTGTATTTCTGTCACTTGTGTGTGTCAATGTTTAATGCGTATTTTATAAATAAAGCATTGATTGTAGGTGTACAAATCAAGCTAAATAGAAGCATGAAGAAAAATGAATACAAAAAATAACTTAAGATATGGACCATCATGCTGTCGGTGAAGTCGTAGTCTTACTGCAAATGCATTCTGGCGGTGAGGAACCAAGTTCTGAGTGCCCAAATAAGTCAACTGGCGAACCAGTGTGCTACCATTTTTCAATGACCAATGGGTCCGTGCGGCCCCATGCTTTATGTCGACTGCATTTCGACGCCAAATGGAACTTTAGTTCAGGTAGCACTTTTCTGTTTGGGGTAGTTTGGAGAAGCTGCATCAATAAGGAAAACTACAACTATGTTTACAGTAGGTGATGACGGCTCTCTGAAGTGTTGTCACAGGCAGAGTGTAAGGAGCTATTTTGAGGAAGATGTCTCAATATATTTACTGGCCAGATGCAGTTAATCTGACAAAAAAAATTAATTATTGTAGGTGTGACTGCATAATTTTAAGAGAAAAATCTCGAAATGGCATGATATCAAGTATTTTTTTTGTCGATACTTTAAATAATTTTACAACACTTCTACTGATAACACTTTTTACACTTTTTACGCTGATTCTTTAAACATACCCCAGGGCAAAAAGTGGGTAATTTTTTTCTTATGTGATTTGTTGTTGTGTCGTAAACTTTTGGATGTTTACGCTTTTTACTTTTACGCTTTTTTTGTGAACACCCTATATATTCTATTCCAAGGCCTTAAAAGTTGATCTCATTTGAAAGACTTTAAACTCCCGAGTTCTATTTAATAAATATAAAGCTATGCATTTTCATATTTATTTTTACAGCATTTTCGAAGTCAGCAAAGAGCACTTAATACTAGTCTTCCTGGAGGATATACCACGCAGCAAGCGTCCCAAAACCTTGCAGTATTTAATGGATGTCAAAACCTACATCAAATGGCCAGCCGGTAAAGGTGATAGACATCCCAAATTGGAGGAACGCAAATTATTTTGGAAACGTTTAAAGAGATCCTTAGACGTAATTGGTATACATTCTGGGGAATCCAGGGCCTGAGTGACATCTAAATTAAGCTTTTCTTTTTTCAATGAATCCTAGTCAGTTGTTCAAGTACCTGATAGAGCATACAAGTTAAATTTACCCTACAAATGTAAGAGATAACCAAGAAACTGTGGCAGACTCTGTCTATATATAGGAAACTATACTAAACTTGGATATATAATAGTATAGTACATATATAATTAAATCTGATCGTTCCTTATGTCTAATACAAATGTTTATTTATTCATCAGAGGGACTCTATTTTTTCAGTAACCACGATACTTTTAAGTGCTTTTGGAACACCACCTTATCAAATTTCATCTGCAGTCCAAAGTAAATTTAGTAAGAACCAGGTAATCAATCCGTACTGAAAGGTGTTATGATCCGACCTTATTTCCCGGGTCCAACCATCGATCGCCGGCTAGCTTACGGCTGACTCAGGGATGAGTACGACCTCGATAGCTGGACTGGTCGGCTAACAACAAATAATTTATAATTTTTCAGATGCCTGTCACGGCTTACACTTAAAACACTAAACACTCGGCAAAACTAGCTGGAATTATTTGCCAGAACATTACCCGCCCTACCATAAGCTTGACTTACAACGAGAGCGTAAGTTAAAGTCGGCTTTAACCGACTTCGATATACCCGTTACTCAGTGTGACCATCCAAAAAGTATGCAACATTTTTTTAGGGTGGTAGCGCTTGGTTCACTTTTTTGCTTATAACTTGAGAACCGTTCATCCGATCTTTATCATTGTTTCGGCAAATTGATTCATTTTGCTAATTACTAACTATCTCTAGAAGGTACGAATCCTCTATCTTTAAAACTGTAGGAGATATAACTTTTTCCCAAATTGCGGGGGCGTGGCCAAAATTTGAAACAAACTTGATCTGCGTGCAGATAAAAGAAGCATTTGTCCCATACATGTCAAACCTCTATCTCTTACCATCTCTGAGATCTAGGTGTTCATACAGACGGACGGACGGACGGACGGACAGACGGACAAGGCTAAATTGACTCGGATGTTGATGCTGATCAAGAATATATATACTTTATATGGTCGGAAATGATTCCTTCTGCCTGTTACATACATTTGCACGACTTTAGTATACCCTTTTTACTCTACGAGTAACGGGTATAAAATCGGACAGCCCCCTTGACTCTCTGACACTGACAAAGGCGTAGCCAGCTTTCCGAAAAGGTGGGGGCAGCTGATCCTGAACTTTTTCTTAAATACTTCTTTAATTAAATTTTTCAGCTTTGTGATTAAGAGAAATGGAAATACCTCTTACGGAAGTTGGGACCGCTGCCAAATCCAGCAATTGATTTCGTTTCCCCGGAAATTTTCCAAAAAATATCCCGAGATAGTAATTTTTGCACTATATAACACAATTTTTACTGCTGACACATATAAGTACATCTACACGAAACTAAGCAATGACTTTCTAAATTTCTAACTCCTTCTTCTTCCTCTGGGATAGTATTCGCCCAAGACGGCATCAACTTTAGTACTTTTCATCAATGCAAAACACTCACACAAAATCTCCAATATTTATGGATTGGTGAAATAGATAATTTCATATGAATGTCTGTACAAAGGTAGGCTGACCCAGCAATCGTTAACCAATCATACGATTTGTTCGATTTCTATTCAACAAACATAATTGTCAAATTTCCCAATCCCAATCGTCAATCACTGTATTCAGCAGGTAAAATCGGCAATCATAAATCACAAATCGTAAATCGGAATTATCTGCTGAATACGCCCAATGTTTTGCTTTGTAGATAAATGATGATGTTTCACCAGCCCAGAAACGACAAAGATCCCACCTAAATCCCTCCCAGATCCCACTTAAATCCTTCGCCGATACCACTTAGATCCCTCCCAGATCCAGGCCTCTCTAAGATGCCTCGCAGGACCCACCCAGTTCCCCATCTTTCTCCACTTTTCGCTCTCTGGCTTTCCTTTAGTAGTATTTGTAACTTACAAATTCTTCTTCTTCTTTATTGGCCATCACAACCGTTTGACGGTCTGGGCCTCTGCGATTAATGCTCTCCAGTCGCTTCTGTTCCGTGCGAGCTGGCACCAGTTGGTCACACCATGCTTGGCAATGTCTGCCCGCACCTGGTTGTCCCATCTTACTGGGGGTCTCCCCTGCTTGCCTCTTCCTCCATAGTCAGCCGCCTTCGATTTATACGCTTTTTTTTACTGGAGCTTCTTCGTCCATCCGGGTGACATGTCCTAACCAGCGCAGCCGCTGTTGCTTTATGCGCTTGACCAGACAGGTGTCCCCAAAGAGCTACACAGTTGTCATTTTACGATGCGGAAATCATCGCCATTTTTTCCTCCGAAGAATCTTTCGTTCAAACACGCCAATCGCCGCTTCATCCGCTGCTGTCATCGTCCAAGCTTCTGCGCCGTATTGCAGGACTGGGATGATAAGCGACTTGTATCGCTTGAGGTCTCTGGTCTCTCAAATTGTAAGTAATATTTTGTGACACCCGTGCTCACATTTTCCCATTTTTGCTCAAAATTTGCGCTATTGAAACCTGATTTGGTCTAAAAATCGGTTTAAAATCACAAAACTTTTGCTGTTGTGAAAATGCGAGCATGGATGTTAGTACAATTTTTCGAAGTTCTTGATAAATCGTAATTTTTCGATGAGTCTTTTCCCCGACTTAGTAGACATTTCCGTTAAAAAACGTTCGTTGGTGCTATGAAAAATATTTCGAATTTATTTTTTCTAAATTAAAATCTATTTTTGTTCGAACTCCGTTTACATGTTGAATCCAAATCGTTTGTTAAATTCTCAGTTTCTGTTTTAAAATGTCATTTTCTGCCAAAGATAACCTCAAGGATGGTTCGACACTGTTGAGTCATATTTGTGAGTTGAGTGTACAAAGTCAGGCTTCACATCGTCGTCTTATCACGATTATAGCAACTATATCAAAGAGCTCTCGAAATGCGGAAACCATCTACAATATGATTCTAAAAGGTGTAAACATATTTCGCTTAAACTTCTCGCATGAGTCCCATGAATTACATACCAAGACAATTGAGCTTGTCACAGATGCTTTGGAACGGATCAAAAGGGAAACGGGTCAGACAGTGACTGTGGCATTTGCTGTGGATACACGGGGTCCACAGATACGGACGGGTCTCTTAGAGGGTGGCAATGAAATAATAATGCGTACTGGCGATAATATACGACTTTCAATTAACCGAGATCTGTACGATAAGGGCAACAAAGATGCCATCTATGTGGACTACCCGAATATCATTAATCTTACCAAGCCAGGTGAACGTGTGTTCGTTGACGATGGTAAACTGTTTCTCATTATACTAGAGGTCGGAGTCGATGGCCTAATCTGTGAAGTGGTACAGGGTGGAGTTTTGGGAAATAACTGCAATGTCATTTTACCGGAAGTGGAGGTTGATCTACCTGCTGTTTCGGAGAAAGACATGTTTGATATACAATTTAGCATGCAGGCTAACGTCGATTTCCTATTTGCTTCAGCCGTACGCAGCGCTAAGAATATCAAGGAACTGCGTACCGTGCTGGGTGAGAAGGGCAAACACATTAAGATCATAGCCAAGGTGGATAGCAAGATTGCTTTGAGCCGAGTGGCTGAGATCATGCGAGCATCGGATGGCATACTCTTGTCACGAGCCGACTTGGGTACACAGATCCCGGTGGAGAAACTCTTTATTACCCAAAAGACGGTGCTCAGTCAATGTAACAAGGCCGGGAAGCCAGTAATAATAGCCTCGCATATACTGGAATCCATGCGCACCAATCCTTTTCCCACCCGGGCCGAATGCTTTGATCTCGCCAATGCTGTAATTGATGGTGCTGATGGTATCATGCTATCCGCAGAGGTGGCCATCGGTCCCTATCCCAATGAGACCGTGGAAGTCTGTGACACGCTATGTCGCGAGGCTGAGAAAGTAGTGTGGTATCGTGATCTTGTAGCTGATTTGATTCAAGAAACACATGGCGAACTGGATGCAGCCCATTCGTTGGCAATTGCAGCCATAGAGACGGTTAAAAGGACGAATGCCACGCTGATAATAGTGCTCACCACATCAGGTCGCTCTGCCACTCTGCTAAGTAAGTTTCGACCACGATGTCCCATACTGGCACTGACGCGTTGCGAACGAGCTGCGAGATGGGTTTACCTGCACCGCGGTGTGCTTCCAGTGCTGTATACAGCGGATCCTCAAGAGGACTATATTAGTGATGTGGATGCACGTGTTAAGTTCGCTTTGACCAGTGCCAAGAAGAGTGAACTGATTAGCGATGGCGATCCCATTGTAATTGTAAGTGCCTGGAAGGATGGAGGTGGATTCACAAATACCGTTCGGGTGGTATATGCTTTCTTTGAGGCGGACCGGGTGGATTGTCTCTTCCGCTCAGATCGTCGCATTTCGCGTAAAAACACTGTCCTACAAACATCACCAACAGCAAAAGACCAAGGTACGTACCGTAAATCAATTAAATAAAACTCATTTAAAAAATAAATAACTTTTTAATGTTTTTCAGAGAAAAAAGGTGTTCATCTCTAATAGTAAAAATAATCGATATACAACTAGGACAACAGAGAATTGACACAAAATATTAAAGATCAAAAGAAATGTATGTTAAATTGTGGATATAAACATTAGTATTAAAGAGTATTTTAATTTTCAATATATTTTCGAGACGAATTTTGAGGGAACTTTTAGGCAGCAGCAGTTGTAAGCGGTTTAAAAGTGGTTCCGAACCCGATTGAGCCTGTTTAGAAATGGCTCAGAACACTATCTCAGAAATTATTCAAGCTGTGAACTTGAAATGCGGTAAGTAGGTTTGTTCAATAACGGTTCCAAATGCGACTAAACCAGGTCCTTATCTGATAAACTTATTGTCTGTAAGTGCAATATTATTAAGAATTGCGTAAACTATTATTATAACATTAAATAAATCAAGTTGAAAAATCGGTCACAGAGTTGGGCCCAACATGCGCCTAAAGAACACATATTCAAGAATGTATACTGAAAAGCTCATCAATATCGTTTTTGAGAAATTTGCTTATCGTTAAACCAACCTCATAACTTTTCCATACAAAATGCACGGTATGTCAGCTTAAAGGACGCATATTTAAGAATGTATCCTGTAAAGCAGATCAATATCCATTTCTACCTTTTTAGGTAATTCGCTTTTTAGTTGACAGACTTTGGCTTGGACTCTGAACTGATAACACTGTGCAACACTAAAAAGATGATACGGTCGAAATCAAAAGATTTTAAAATTTTATGATGGTAGTATAAAAAAACCTGTCTAGGTTTGGTCTGGTTAGCTGCCGTTTTCTAGTTATTGCACTTTGAAGTTTTCGGCTTTTGATTTACATTTGCAACTCCATAACTCGTAAACTATTTGGAATTTCACTTTGACTTCCTAAAGGAAGTTGTTGCTCTTGAATTGGTTTACAAAACATTTTTAAGTAGCAAGTCACAATAGTCACATCTTTAAACTCAAAATTACAAAAATGTCGTAAAATCACCATGTTTTCCCCACATTTTCTACAGTTTTATAACTTTGTCTTAAAAACTGTAACGAATTTGATTAAGCAATGAAGGACAAAAACGTAGCTTAGACTTAAATAAACAAACGATTGGAACTTACCAAATCGATTCGATAGATTCTTAATATAGTTATGGATCCTTAAGCATGTATGTATAATTTCAACCAAAACTCGAAAAATCACAATTTTTGGTAGCAATTGGCTGACACAATCAAAAATTTCCATTGATTTGTATTAAATCAATAAAATAGTGATAGTGAATAGTGAATTTTTCTACTTTTTACCGATAATTATCGTTTTTTTGAGTCAAAAAATATTTTTTAGTGGGGCCGTTTTCGAGAAATCGTGGAAAAGCTAGTTTTGTTGATTCTGAAAAAAATTATCCTTAGAAAAATGTGTTTATTTTCATTATCAGCTCATTCATTTTTACACCACTTTTAACCGGTGCTTGACTTCGGCGTTATAAACCCCTTTGATTGGTTTGCATTAAATTTATCATATTTAAAATAGCAACGCGATTTTCACCACGAAAAAATGTGAAAATTTATTTTATTGCTGGTCACCAAAGATTTACCTTTTTATACAACGCAGTAATTTATTCAAATACGTTCAAGAATATAGAAGTTATTGGCATTTAGGTAAAAAATTGAAGGTTCCAAGTTCATGCAAATTGACTTAGGTTGATTGTTTTTGTGTTCGTCGTAGGAGGCATATTTAACATTCAAACTATTCTGTTTAAGGACTACTATCACCTGCCAAACTTATTTTGTACCGACCCACAGTGTAATAATGTAATGGATGTTGAAAATATTATCGAAATATCGATATTTTTGCACAAAATGACGAATATCACCATCGCATATTTTTCCGCTGCGATATATCGGAAATCGAATATTTTTAGTGATATTTTTGCTATAGCGTTCGGTCACTCTGTTGCGATTAACTGTTTCTTGTGCTCTGGACATGTGAAGCAAAATGCATACCGAATAGGGCAGTGTACCGGAAATGACATATGACATAACATCCAGAGAGATAAATATTTGTCGTGATTTTATAAATGTTCTTGAACCCTTCAAAAAAGCTGTGGCGAAAAATACGTTACCGTGAGCTTGGTAATTCCTTTATCAGTATTGCTACAAAGACGATTGTGCGGTATGCAAATGAAATCAAATGAAGGCCGTTTGGCAAAAGAAGTTTTTTATGAAATGTGCTACTGCTCGTCGAACTGCTCTTCAAAGCAATAAAATTTTGGTCACAGAGTGGACGCTTGACCCACGGTTTAGGAAAACTCATTTTGAATCTGTGTTGATTGTCAGTAATGCTGTCGATGAAATAGTCGAGGAAATCAAAATCATCAAGCATCAGACCGTAAGTAAGCAAAGTTTGACAATCGTTTATTGGCTTGGCATTATGCAGCTACACAAAAAAGCCCTATCTTTAATAATATCGAAATAATATCCATTTTTCATATATATCTATTTAATATCATATTGATATTTTTTGATGGGGTCGATTTGATACTCAAAATACACGTATGATACTAAATATCGTGATCTTTTTTCTGTGTAGCCGTGGATACAACCGCTATGTAGATGATGAGATTATCTCTTTTGTGCATTTGTTCAATAATATGTATCTTATGTCACTTCCATTTATGCATATATATTTCTTTTAGGAATCTTCATTTAATTCATCTAGTAACTCGCTCTCTGAAGACATATTTTTTGAAGAAACTTCGCTCTTCGCTGATCACAATATTGCCATACTATCTGAAAAATCAACAGAACAGGAGAATAAATTATTGAAACTGTGTTTTAATTAACCGTTGTTTACCCTGGATCGGGACCCTAATAAGTTCTGGCTGGATGACTGAGAAAAACGCATTGCCAGAGCTTTCCGACTTGGCATTGTCATATCTTATTACACCGGGAAGCTCCGTACCATCGGAACGCTTGGCTACGGCTATAAAAAGTGTGGTTTCTGATAAGCCGAATGACCGATGAGCACATAACTCAACGGGTCTTTCTGAAATCTCTGTCTAATGATTATTGGTAAAATCAGAAGTTTTTACGTTTCGTAGATTTAACTGAATAAGTTTTTTATGCTTTGTAGTTCAAATGCTCTATTTTGATAGATGATGAATTTTAAAAGTAAACTTCTTTCGTCCGATAAATTGTAATTCATAATTAAGTTAGTAGAACATTTTATGCTACAAATGAAATAAAAAATAAATAAATCTTTTGTTATTTTAATAAATATACATTAAATCTATATTTTTAAACGCACTTGTTCAATATCGCCAGAAACATCGAAATAGATATTTTGGAAATATTCGACAACCCTACTGATAAGGCCGGTGCGCGGATTTCGCCGCGGAACCAGTAAGGGGAACTAACCGCCAAAATGCAGTATGACCATGCAAGTAATCGATGCTATCTTTTATTAATATTTTGCCGGACTTAGTGAGTTGAGCCTGTCTAACAGTGGTTGAATAAATAATACCAGTATTATTAAAATAATTTCATATTTATTCCCTTGCAGTTCCTTCAATTCATCTTCCTTCATCTCAAACTTCAAAAACACCTTTATTAGTTATACTAAAACCGTAATATAAATGAGTTTGAGGTCGAACGCACTCCAGATATCTGCCAGCTAGCCGGCAAAGTGTATTACAGTATTTCATCGGATTTACTGTAACAATAGGTTCGCTTAATTCAGCACATGAGCTAGTTGGCGAACTGGTGCAAAGGGTTATGTATGTCTACCGATAGCTGCCGCAACAGCTGATCACTTTTATATTTCGCGCCAAAACTTAAGTAAAACATCGCGAGACGTAAATAAAATTATTTTAATTGCATTTTGTTTACTTTGCCATGGACTTTCACTTAAAGAAACGAGCTCGGAAACGATGTTAGAGTCGAGGTTGTGAGCTTGGAAACCAAATACCCGCACAATGTGATGATGTACCACTACCCGCCCACAGACGACATACAGATTGAGGAATTTGAAGAGCTGGCGCTGGAACGCTTGCGTCTGCTGCGCATTTTTGATCATGCGGGCACAAAGGGATTACGTTTGCTCTCCGACGACTGGAAGGAGTATGTGAATGCTGAGCTTACTCGCGAAGGACTGCGCAGCTATTTGCGCTTGTGCACCACCAGCAGCAGCGGAGCAGGTGGCGGGGCTAAGCATGAATCCGACATTCAAACCCGTCGACGTGACTATTTGTCGCATTTTATACTAAGATTGGCCTACTGTCGCTCAGAGGATTTGACACGCTGGTTTATAGCCCGCGAAATGGAATTCTTTAAGTACAAATTCTCTGCCCTGAGTGGACCCGAAATTAAGCAATTTCTGGAGTCCAATGATTTCCATTTTCAACCCTTGACCGAGGAGCAAAAGGATGAGGTCAAGGACGGGCTGTACGAAAGTACGGCTGGTCAAAGTGTGGCCAAGATTGAAATGCTGGAGTTCTACAAGGTGCCGTTTAATCAAGTCTTGGACCTGGTGCGAGGACGTCGCTGCTTTTTGAAGGCAGGCTATGCCTATGTGAATACCCATGACCTGGTCTCTATAGTGGGAGCCAAGCAGCAAGAAGAAATTGAACGTGGCTTAGTGGCTGCCAAGGGATTTATTGAGGATGTGGAGGGTGATGAGCGGATCTCGCATATGCTCAAGGCCCTTCACAACTCATACACGGGCAAGGACTATGCCGTTAACCGAGAGGCAGCCATACCCATCGAATCCCTGGATCAACTCTCAAAGGTATCCATGCCCTTGTGCATGCGCATGTGCCACGAGCATCTTCGTGCCCAGCATCATATCAAGCACGGTGGACGCATGCAATATGGACTCTTTTTGAAGGGCATAGGCGTTACGCTGGAGGATTCGATACGCTTTTGGCGGGAGGAGTTCACCAAAAAAATGGAGGCCGACAAATTCACACGCACCTACGAGTACAACATCCATCACAACTATGGCAAAAAGGGTTCCATGGTCAACTATACACCGTACTCGTGCCTGAAGATCATTAAGGAACTGGCCGCTCCAGGTGACTGTCACGGCTGTCCTTATAAGATTCTGGATCCCACCACTTTGAAAACGAAACTCACCTCCTACGGCCTGTCGCCCAGTGGCAGCGAAGAGGTGATGTACTTTGTCACCCGTGGACATTATCAATTTGCCTGCGGCAAATACTTTATGCTCACCCATAACTCCACCACTGAAGTGGCCATCAATCATCCCAATAACTATTTTGAGGAGAGCCAAATTCTGATGGGCAATCGACAGAAACGTAATCCGTCATCGGCCGCGCAGGCCACAAAGGTAGCTAAACTAAGGGCAAACCAGGATATCAAAGGCTGTGCGGATAGATCCATGCTGATGGGTCAAGATGATGACGAACTGTGGCGCATTGCTGAAACACAAGAGCGTATCTATCAGAGCCAAAAAGGCATAAGCGAGGCCTTTGATGATGATCTAGATCTAACGGAAATTGTCGACTAAATATTTGAAATTATTTTGTAATAGTTTAAGTAAAGATATAAAATATACCAGATGGTGCATCTCGTACTCATGTTTCGCATGCTTTGGAAGCGGTATCAGCACTCCGGAAAATTTATTTCGTTACAGTAATTCATATAAATGGAAATACTTTCAGATGAGCATTAAAGCAAAGCCAAAGTGTTTCTAATTACTGTACAAACAATTTATTCCATATAATTCCAAACTATAGAACGTTTCAGCATACTAAAAAAAAAAACAAAATTTCTAAATGTGTAAACCTTTTCTTTTTTTTAGGGGTTAGTTTTAAGGCGGAAAATATTTTTAGTCTTCTTTTTTAGGGGGTTGGGTTTAGAGTTTTTTATTTTTAAGGCGACGTCAATAATATAATTTTTATTAAACTTTATTACATATTATTGTACAACTTTTGAGTAATCCAGAAAAAAATGTTCAAGAAAAATAGTGGTTAGTAAGATGGCGACGTAATTGCATGAAAGGAGTTTTGCGGTGTTCATCAGTTAAAATCTACTGAACCGATCAAAATTAAAGTTTATTTCTGGTGATGTATTTCTCCGGTAATCAGGATGTAACACGAACTTCAAAAAGACGTTTTCACAAAATCGATTTAAAGCCAGGTATGCAAAGCGGTTCTAACCGAACCGGTTTTAAACCGACAACGCTTTTTGCGCTCGTGAACCGAACCAGGTTGTTAAAAATGTTGAACGGAACACCGAAAATTAAGATGGTTCGGTTCGGTTCACTTCAGCCTTTCTGAGTTTCTGGCGAATAGTGAGTTCAGCAATTAGCCATTAAAACATTACGAAAGTACCTGGAAAAGCAAAGTTGTTGTAAAAATCAACTTGTATAAATTTGCCAAGGACCCAAAATTAGAATAAGCAAAGTCTTGATTGTATTATCCGTTCGAGGGTCAACACATATACTCAAACGTTAACTTTTTATCTTTAATTGAGATTGGCTTGAAATAGAAAATGAGTTAGAGTATTTTTCTATGGCTGGCAGGTTGAAAGAAGGGAAGACGTCATAGCTCAGTAATTGTCAACTCTTTGGAAAAAGACCTCCGACTATTTTTGTATTCGATATCTTAGATTCCAGGAATCAAGCCTGCTATCAGAAGAAGGAAATAATGTAACGAAATCTCATTTAATATTAATATACAACAAAATTCAAAATGTTATTGAAAACATAACGGATATTTATTCAATTTAATAAAAAAGAAAAATATCGATTGTTATGCCACAAATATGCCCGGCTACTATATTAGATGACAAAAATTGAGCGATTTAAAACCGACTGCACAAGGCCAAGTAGATTTATGCGAACCGTTTTACCGACCTGTGATATAGTAGCCGACCTTGTTCCTATCATTTCACATATGAACTCCTTCTAGATTAGTTCCAAATCAATTCGTTTATACGAAAATCTTAAGAAATTTCTTGAACACGTCCGTGAATTTGACGACTTTAATCCCTGGCTCCAGAGTCGATTTCAAACCTTCAAAGTTTCTAAACAACTCACAAAAACTCATCAGCAACGTCACTTGATATGTAAAGTTGTAGGATTTTAAAACGAAATGAAAACGTTTACACGGAAATTGCCGTCGATCTTTTGAAGTCTTTGTTAATGAATAATCCAAACCAAACCGAACCGAATCATAACCGCGGTTCAGGAAGCTCCCAAAACCATGCAATGAACCGAACCGGCGGTTCAAAAATTGTGTGAACCACTGAACCGAACCAGTCCTCATTTCGGAGTGGTTTGCATCCTGATTTAAAGTTTTTCATACAGTAGCAATCAGGTAGCACGGCCGGTCGTTTGAAACGCTGTAACTCCGTTAGTTTTACTCGGATTGACTTCAAATTTGTACATAATATTCTCGACATATTGTTCATTCAAAAAAAAATTTAAAAAAATTAAAAAAATTAATTTTAAAACCATACCCCCCTTAAGAAGTATTGCCCATTAAATATTATAATATTATATTGTGAAAAAGTTGAGTATATGTAGTTGTATTCGTGCAGTGTTTGATTTGCTTCCCATACAGCAGCAAAAGCAACCAAAATTATGCTTCGCTCTTGCTTCTGCTCTGAATGTGAAAAGAGCAGAGCAGTAGCCTGAACACAATATCAAATCTGAAACACTATTGCTCTGCTTCGTGCTGTCAGTTTTGTCCATAGCATACAAAAAATTACTATCAAAATAGAGATTCGCGATCTTAATTTTCATTGATTTAAAGAAAATGTTTGCTAAAGTACTAAAATGAAGACTTGGGATGATTATTGGGGGCTTTGCAGAGTTCACGATCTTTAACATTTCTCGGGGCATCACTAATTTACAAATTATTCATTCACCATAAGGGGGGATATGTGTATTTTTTAAGTTTATTTTAGAATAAGAATTAATTCACATGTCATACATTGAAAATAAGGGCCATAATTTATGAGCACATATTGTACAATATATATACAAGAAGGCACCACTGTCCCTTGTCCTCCTTATTCCATGTTGCATGTTCATTTAACATAAAAAGGGCATAGCCGGATTTGTAGGTGAACCGGCCCCCGATCCTATTAATTTTTTGAGTATGCTGTTTTAAAGTACATCAACCGAAAATAATTTAGTAATTTTTATACCCAACCCTGTACCAACCCTAAATTTTTAACAGGGATTTTTATCGTTTCAATCACAATCTTTTTCGATCTATCTATCCTTGAGAAAAAACGGGCTTTTTGTCGGCATGTTTTAAAATGAAAGCCGTTTACAAAATTCGCGAAATTTTTCCAATAATTTAAGATTTCTAGTTGAGCTTCCCACTTTCGTTTTTAGCGTGTCCACTTGTCGATACAAGTTACTATGTATTTCTGTAATTTTCCAGAATTTTATAAGTTAAGGAAGGATCTCATGGACTGGATTTTTGCCTTGAAATGGTGCCAAGCGAAGTGAACATATCTAGGACTACAAGATACAAGATCTAGGATAATTTTCCAATCCAGTAAATAGTCGAATCTGCTATTTCCGCAGACCACGCTGTCCAATTTTAAGACTTCGATTCTTGCTCCAGGCCATAGGTCAACAACGCCGAATATTGTGCCTGTGAGAAAGCTGAACGATTCCTCGATGGTACAAACCACGACAAAAGCTCCCCTTTACTATTGATTACCATTTGACAAAGCTAGGAAAAGATTTGTTCTTCTTTTTATGCCATCGTGAATGGCCTGCATTGTGACTCCCTCCAGGACTAGCAACTTATCGTTTAAAATGACCCCCTTTGGTTCAGTCGATAATGCCACCTGAAGTTCCGGCTTCGAGCTTAAGCAAGTCAGGAGATTTTGGGTGGACGTTGTCGACGCTGCGGGCGGTCCCCTGCGGTGCTTCCGGGGTCCTCCGTGGATTCTTTGCTGACCTTTGATTCGGATGGAGACTCATCCCTGTCGTGGTAGCCAGTGCATTCTGCAGCTTGGTTCACTTTTTTGCTCATAACTTGAGAACCGTTCATCCGATCTATATCACTTTTTCGACAAATCGATTCATTCTATTAATTACTAACTGTAGTAGAGGTACAAATCGTCTATCTTTAAAACTGTAGGAGATATAACGTTTTCCAAATTGCGGGGGCGGGAGGGTGTTTTGAAACAAACTTAATCTGCGTGCAGATAAAAGAAGCATTTGTCATACATGTCAAACCTCTATCTCTTACCATCTCTGAGATCTAGGTGTTCATACAGACAGACGGACAAGTCTATATCGACTCGGCTGTTGATGCTGATCAAGAATATATATACTTTATATGGTCGGAAATGATTCCTTCTGCCTCTTACATACATTTGCACGACTTTAGTGTACCCTTTTTACTCTACGAGTAACGGGTATAACAAAATCATGGTTCTACCGAGATTTGAACTCGTGGCGCCGGATTCTAAGTCCAGTGTGCTTACCACAACACCATAGAACTGTTGTTATTAGAACATCGATTTTAATAGAAATATTTAATTTATTTGTTCGACACTTTTGTAAAAGGTCTCTGCCGCATTGACAGTTCAAAGATTAATTAAGGGGAAATTGGAACTTTTAAAGCCTTGGCGAGGCCATCAAACCTTAAGATATCTGATTTTGGATTTTTGATAAATTCTCTATAAAATATACTTAAAATTTTTAGACGTGTGTTGAAAATCGTTTGGATAAAAGTCCAGTCTATTGCACATAACTTCAAAATGCAGGAACACAACACACCACAAAGAAGGCTAGTTGATCGTACAGCTGTTTCATTGGTGTCTCTACAAAATCGTCAGTTTTGCTAGCTATTTGGGCCCTCGCACACAGAGAGCGGAGCAGACCATATCTGTTTTGGAAAATCAAACGCTCAGCGATTACTTAATATGTCCAGAAGGTACGAACCACCAATCTTCAAAGCTGTGGGATATATGTGAAATTGCGGGGGCGTAAAATTAAGCTTGATCTACTTGCAAGTATAAGAAGTACATGTCACACCTCTTTCTCTTACCATGTCTGAGATTTGTTTGTTTATTCGGACAGACATGGCTATATCTACTCGGCTGTTGATGCTAATTAGAGATCTGCGCTAGGACACCGCATTCGTTCTTGATATTTTTCACATTCGAGTGAATCCAACTTGTATCATTTTACATATTTATGTTCCAAAATGAGCAACATATCTTAGTTGTGCTGCACACGATGTTGTGCGATGATCCTTCGGTTTTCTGTTAAAGCATCAAATTTCAAATTTCAGAATTCGAGTATTGCAGGCTCAAGATGTGTATGTTGTTTTTCTAATATATTTCGGTTGCTGGTCGGCAACCATCTTCAGGGACACTACAAAACAATTTCCAATTTGTACAGTGTAACATTGATTTTATCAAAAACACAAAACATTTTTACATACATTGTTTTAAACGTCTGTTCCGTTCGGCGTGGAGTTGTAGGTGCGCGCAGTTTTCCGTGTCTGTTTTGAAGTTAATTCTCTTGTCAGTGCTGTAGGATTGTTGTTGCTTCAAAGTTAGGCGAGTGTCCGCTTTCCATACAGTGTATTTTGTTTTGATCAAATTTCTTTAATTAGCATTTTAAATACCTAATATTTTATAAGATTGAATCGAAACTAAAGGAATTATTTCTCTGGGTTGAATCCATTAAGAATTTTAAACGCGTTTCTCACCAATTCATTTATTTTCAGTTAAGAAAGTCTTAATATAACTGAGTGATTTGTGCTCAAAATTTCACTCTCGGTGATGCTGTAACCAGGTAGAAACGTTTCCTTTGACTTAAACTCAATACTTAACACAGGTGACATTTACGTGCACCAGCATTGATATAAGAAGATTTATTTAGGTTCTTACCAAATGGTGACTGGCTATTCACATCCACATAGTAAATACCTCGCGCCTTCCTGTTTATAACATAGCCCATGTACGACATATCGCCGGCGGTGCAGTCTCCGCGCTTCAGTTCTTTCCAGGAACGACATTTGAAGCCCTGAAAATGTTTCTCCTGTCGTGGATAGGCACTCTCTGCAAAATATTCCACCGCACGCGAATGAGAGCAACCTAATATCACACAGCCCGGCTGTATGGGATTTACTCCACCCGGATAGAAGTCCACATCGCCTAGAGGACCACGTTTGCCCAATATGTCTATATTGGTGTGTATAATATCCACCAGCTTGGCATCGCCTTTTCGTAAGCCGGGTAAACTTTGATTATCCCGAAAGCAGGGTTTGGCCGGATCCAGTCCTGTTATGCGAGGCACCAAGCGACCGCCAGTTAGACGCTTGAAAGTGCGACCAGCCGTGCCCATGATATGGGCACCCAGTGAATGACCTGTAAGAGAGAAACTTGACAAATGCTTTGTTCCTAGTCCACACTTACCTATCAGATGAATTTTTTTGAGGGGCGTTATCTTGATCAAGTGCTGCAAACCCCTGGCAATATGTTCACCAATCAGATCCGTATTGAGTGCCGACCATTTGTAAAAAGTGTCCACATAAGAAGCTGTATCCACTATCTGCTTCCCACCAATACGAAATGTTTATAGAAAAAAGTCTAGAATCGGCTAGAGTCTTACCACAAAATTAACATCCCTGCGACACATAAATGCCTTGGATATCAGGGCCACAGTAGCTGATTCATTAACCGTATCCGTCCATCCTGTGGCCAGGATTACCACTTTACGTTTGCTGCAAAAATTGGAGTGCCTCCAAAGCCGTTCGGCCTTTAGCAAAGGCACACTATAGTTATAGCAGGGCGTCATATACTGGAACTTAATTTTCCGTATGTCGGGCGTAATCTGTGGAGGCACGATTCCCAGAGACAGTGTGGAGGTACCTAAGAAAATGGTTGAGATCAGGGTTAATATGCTTTTAACCGAACAATACGTACACAGGGCATCTACTGCATTGGCGACCAATTCAAGCGGGATAGTCGTCAAAGTCCTCACTTTCATTGTTACAATATCAGCCCGTAGTCCTGCCAGTTTCTGCTGCCAATTTAAGCTGGAGTTGAACAATGTAGCTTGGCTGGGAGCCACATATAGAACGTTAATGCTAATGATAGCGAGCCAAGCATAGCGTCTGTTCATTATAAAGATGTTTTTACTTCAAAAAAATCTTTCCGTGTCAATACTGGGCCAGGCAATACTTTTTTGAGATCTTTGTTTCGATTAAATATTGATCCAATAATGAAAGCGGAATTTTATTTTACTCAGATCCCTAACAGATGAGAATCTCAATTGACATCAACGCTGGCGCTTTTTTACGGTACATTTGTTTCTTACCATAGCTGTTAAATTGCGATTACGATTAGTAATTGATTGGATTATTTATTAAAAAGAATTGTTATGATTATATAATCCTAAAAAAGTGCTTAAAAATTTCTAATTACTGATCGATTACTTTTAGAAATAATTGAATACTATAGGGATTATTTGCGACTGCCAAAAAATAATTAAAAGTAAGTAAAATAAATTAAAGATAATCTAAATTCTTTTTAAAGATTACTTTTGAATATTTTCAAAAATTTTAATTGGAGGTGTCCTGGAAATCTCTAGAGATTTTGTCCCCAGTTGTTTTGTGCAAATTGATCACATTTCTTATTTAAAAATCTAGGTAGAAGGTCTGTGTCCAATATAATGGTCCATTTCCTCAAACTCTCGCAAAAATAATTTCCAATTTTCTAGTTATGAGTTTAATTAAAATTTTTTTGTTGTGTTGTATAATTTATGATGCATTTTCAAATTATAATTTAATTTAAATTAGTGTGTTAAGCTGGCTCTAGGTCTGAAAAAGTTGCGTTTGTTCACAACTGTAAAGAACTTAGGCATTATACACCAAAAAGAGCTGGTTGCCTATACGGTACCGTTTCATCATCCTCCCGGATGAATCTTCTGTAGGCTTTTCGCTGAAGAAATCATGATTTCACCTGCCTCTTCATACAATCATTGCTTTGATCAGTTGGGAACCGCAAAAACAATGAAAGTAAAAACAGGCAAGCCATGATGCTTTCAAGATTACTTAAATCATAGTAAGACTAAGAAACCGAACTTCCAACTTATGACTTATCCCGTCAAATGTCGTGACAGACTCACAAAGTTATTCGCTTGCGAAACGGAGCGAGTTTTTGCATTCATTGCTCATTCCTCCAAATAATATATGTGGTCAACTCAGTGGCGTAGCCAAGGGTTGAAGGGTTTTGGAGGTAACCCCCCCATTGAGGGTTATTTTTATTACGAAATACTTTACTAAGGAAAAAGAAACTAAAGAGAAATTAGTAAATGTTTAGTATACATACTTAACAACAATTTTGGAAATAATGTCATTAATAGACCGCAAATTATTAAGAACTATTATGTAACAAAATCACCAAAAAATGTGATTCCTTTTCGTCAAATCTTTACTATTAATTTGTAGAAAACAATGTGTTTGTAAGGGGCTGCTACAACCATGCCACATCTCCGTAGCGCGTGCACCAAATCGCATGCGGTTTTTTTTAATGATACCTATCATTGATGATACCTTTAATTTAAAAAAACCCCGCGTGCAATTTGGTGCACGCGTTGCGGAGATGTGGTATGATTTTTATAAACAAAATTTTTAGTTTTCCATAAATAGGTTCCTCAAAAATGAAAAATTAGTCAAAAAAATCTTAAATTTGGGCGAATTTTGAACGCCTATTTCATTTCGTTTTGTGTCATTCTGTAGAACGGAACATTTTTTTAAACGTTCTATTAGGGTCTTAAAAACATTCTCTAAAACTTTCAAGCAGATCTGACAATGTGTTTTAAAAAAATAAACAAAATCAAAAAAAAAAGGAAGCTAACTTCGGCTGTACCGAAGTTTATATACCCTTGCAGCATAATATATGCTGCTAGTTTGATATATGGCTATACGATATGTTTACCAAAAAAGTTTTTCTCACTTGAACTACATATTGGACCGATCGTTCCTATGGCAGCTATATGCTATAGTCATTCGATTTAAATCAAACTTGACAAAATTGTGTGGTAGTATATAATATTGATCTGTACAAAGTTTGGGAGCGATAGCATTGAAAACAAAAAAGTTTTTCTCACTAAGACTTTTTTTCAGACCTATCTTTTGTATGGCAGCTATACTATATAGTTGTCCGATTTTGATAAATCTCGGTGAAATTATGTGAAATCATAAAAAACTTATAAATCCGAGGGTTGGGAGCGATAGCATTGAAAACAAAAAAGTTTTTCTCACTAAAACTAGTTTACAGCTATACTCGTTCATAGTTGCCCGCTTAATGCTATAGTATCGATTTGAATAAAATTTAGATAAAGTGTGTGGTATATATAATATTATCTGTTAAAAAATTTGGAAAAAGATTTTACTTGTATTTTTTTGAGATTTTTATACCCTTGGAGAGGAGTATATTAAATTGTCTGATCTGTTTTGTAACGCACAGAAGAAGCATCTCCACCACATAAAGTATATATATTTTATACCATACAGCTGAGTTAAATATTGTCTGTCTCCATCTTCCTCTTTTTATACTATCTATTTAAAGTATTTACCAAATTTTTTTGGTAAAATGTGCATTTAACGAACCGGCCGAATTTGGAAAGCATGAAAACTTATAGCAATACGGGGGCTGGCATGAAGCATCGCATTGAAAAAAAAAGTTTTAGTGACAAAAACTACTTCGTTTTCAATCTTCTGATTTCCACGGCAGCAATTTCTATCGAGATTTATCACGTTAACGATATAGCTGCCATCCGCCCGAAAGACACTACTGTGCAGCGTATTTAGTGATTACCATTTTTGGAAAAACCTTGTTTTAAACCAAACGATTCAAGCCAAGTATATTTTTTACTTATAGCTCTAGAGCCAGTAACTAAGAACTGCCTTACAGTACTTCAATATTTATTAACAAAAAATTATTATTTAACAAATGTATTTCATTCTTAGGAAATAAGTATATGTGCATTTTATATAGTTCTTAAAATTTTGTATTAAGTTCAAACTTTTGATCTACTTTAATAGATAATGTGCTTTCCTTTTGCCTCTAAGACTTTTGCAAGGCGGTTTGGCATGGAATCTGCCAGATTTTGGAGAGTTTCATTGCTTATTAACTCCCATTCTGCAAGCAAAAGCGTACTTTAAATGCTTAATTGAGTCGAACTGCCTCCCACCTTTATAAATCCTGGCTGAGAGGATACCCCAGAGGTCCTCAATTGGGTTCAAGTCAGGACTGATAGCCGGCCACTCCAGTACAGGTATTTTTCTTGAAGAAAAATAAGCCTTTGTGGCTTTTGATGTGTGGATTGGAGCGTTGTCCTGTTGAAAAATCCATCTATCTTCGTAAAGATCGTCTGCAAAATCTATTAATTCACTCTCCAGCAATTGAATATAGATTTCTGAGTTTGTTCTTATTGGAATAAAACATAGCCGAGACTTTCCTGCATATCCGAAACAGGCCCAAATCATCAGTGATCCACCGCCGTGATTCCTCTTATGGCGAGTTTCTCTTGGTTTTCTTAAGTCACGCCAATACTTATGACAGCCATCAGGACCATCAAGATTAAACTTTTTTTCATCCGAAAAAATAACGTTTCGGAATTCTTCGGTCCAAAATTTGTACCTGTCAGCAAACGCCAAACGAGCCTTAAGATGGCGTGGCAATAGCATCGGTACAGCCACCCGGGAACTATGTTTAAGGTTACAATTTTCAGTTAAAATTTGATGGATCCGTCTTCTACCGACATTGAGCTCTAAATGACGTTTAATGCCTGTACAAGACATTTGATTGTTTACAGCCAGGCGCTTAATCTCACGCTTGCACCTATCGTCGATGTGGCTCGGTCTGCCACTGCGTTTAATCTGACCATAGGAGCTTGGATTTTTTAAGAAATTAGCTATCGTATTTCTGTGTCGAGACACTCTGGAAGCTATTTCAGTGATGGTAGCCCCACCTTCGTTCAATCCTTGGATTCGTCCGCGTTCCTCAGCTGATAAATGTGTTCCACGCGGCATTCTTAGGAAAATTTAAAAAATTTTTTTTGTGTTTCTGCAACAACTACTTAATTTACTCTCAACTTTTCATTTTTTATCAAAACACATCCAATTTGTTGCACGCCGACCATTAAATGCACACTAATTGGTTTTTGCACATAAACTTATTTCCTAAGAAAATCAAATCTCGCCACTCAAATGTGTGATAACGGTACTAAGAATGATGACCAAAGAAGAATTATGCAAAAGCATTCTAAAAATAGATAACAACAAAAGACTTTTGCATACCTAGAACATATGTTCTGTTACTATTGAGGAAGAGAGAAACGAAAACATATTTGCACATATACTTATTGCT
>JAEIFU010001243.1:0-75552 GCA_018904235.1 Lordiphosa stackelbergi
GGCTTTATTGAGCTGCAGGCTTTAGGTTATGCTGCCTAAGATATCTGCCAACCGTTTGGTCCATCGAATTTATTTTAAGCTCTTTTTTCAGGCTTGAAGGGATCTTTCTTGCTCTGACGAATCAGTTTTTTGACATGAAGAGGGGTCATAGATCGTTTTCGACCGCGTGTTTCGATCTTTTCTTCCTAGTTTAATGCGTTTTTAATCTTTTTTTTAAAGCATCCGACCAATTGACCATCTTCTCTGCAAGTTTTTTTCGTCCAAAGTTCCAGAGCATTCCAAGTCCCATTGTAATGATTATTATTAGCTTTTATAATAGAAACAATGAAATTTTAGTCCAAACTAATAGACATGTGTTTTTTACAAAGGGAATTCCGCAAAATATACGGGGTTCACTAAAAAAAAGGTTAAAGGTGCAATTTTTTCGGCGTTTTTGGGGGCTTTTTTCTTAAAATTCAAAAAAAAAAAAATATGTAACAGAGGTTGCCCATATTCGACGGACCCATGTTTTTTTTGGGAAAAATCAAAGAAAAAAAATAAAAATTTGGCGGTTGGCAATCTTAATCATTTAATTTGTTCCAAGTAGATTTGTTTACATCAATTTTTTGAATATGATATCTCTCAAATGGCCGCCTCTGGCGTTGATGGCGTATTGTGCCCTTTTTGCAGCATTTTCCATCGATTTCGCCAACATTTCGGCCGGAATAGCGGCTATTTCTTCACGAATGTTGTCCTTGAGCTCTTCTAAGGTCCTTGGCTTGTTAACGTAAACCTTTGATTTCAAATATCCCCACAAGAAGAAGTCAGGCGGCGTCAAATCGGGCGAACGCGGTGGCCAGTCCAAATCACCACTTTTCGACATCAAACGGCCCGGAAACAATTTCTTCAGAAAATCGATTGTTATGCGACTAGTGTGCGGTGGAGCGCCGTCTTGTTGAAACCAGAACTGCCTCATACGCTTTCGACGAATAATTGGATCACAAAATTGGTCATCATGTCGCGATAACGCTCCTGGTCATGCTGGTAACAGCATAGCCATTTTCATTTTGAAGAAAACGGCCCAATGACCGTTAACCCGCAAACCTTTGAAGGTAAATTACAAAACACTCTTTTTTTACGGGGAATAATAAGAATATAAAAATAATCAAAATTTAAAAAAATCGAAAAATCGCATTATTTTTTATCAAGAACAAAATGGGTTGTAGTGGTGCTATTATTTTTTTCGCAACTGTATATGAACTCAAGGGAGTACGAGGACATTTGCCTTTTCTATGCGGTCGAAGGCGTCAAAAGTTCATTATCCAACAGGACAACGCATCAATACACGGCTTGAAGGCAATAATGTTCGGTTTTTAGAATGGCCCGCGTGCTCCTCGGACATGAATCCGATGGAAAACCTCAAAGCCCTAAGTACAATAGTATTAGTAATAATTGAGGCATGGAAAGAACTGTCCCTTGATGATTTAAAAAACCTTGTAGACAGTATGCCGAATAGGATCTAAGAGTTAATTAGTGCTAAAAGAGGTTACAGTCATTGTTAAAGTGAATAAAAATATTTTAATTAGTTAACATTTTTCTATGTTTTTAAATTATAGTGTGGCTTAACAAATCGAAAATAAATTAGAACGGTTAAATTTTGCTTATTTTTTCTCATTTTTAACGCTCTTTCAATCGGTAATTGCAAAGTTTTTCCAGCTCTACTGTTTCAAGGTGCGGTTATAGTGTTGCTCCAGAGTTTATGCTTTTACCTTATTTTACACAGTTTAATCAATACTAGATGACTATAAGCTTTTATGATCGGTACGATGTTGTACGCTGCATGAGCAGGGGGGGTTTGGTTAAACCCCCTTGGGAATTTTATATGAAAATACTTTACTAAAATTTTTGTTCTGAAAACCGCCCCTGAAAAATCTGAGCTGTAGCTGTTATATTGGTAATAGACAGAAGATTTTCCCAATGTTGTAAAACGAGTTTTATATAACACAGTTCGACAAAATCCAACTTTTTTTTAAAAACCCGGCATAAGACCCATAAATTATAATAAAAGGGACCTCTGTAAGCATCACCTCATACCCAGTTTTTCAAATGAAGCCTCGGTTCGCGTTTAATGCGTACTTTTGTACTTACAACACACAACGACAACAATTTTAACTTAGTTTTTAATGGCTTAAGATAAAATTCTCCAAAATTCAGCAAATGTGGACAGGGTCATTGGGAACGCCATATAAAAAATTCACTTAAATCGTGCAAACGGTTAAGATACCTCCAGAAGAAGTTAAACCTTCATTCTTGAATATCTTTAAAAGCGCACGGTAGATTTTGGTTAAAATCATTGTTTATGATGGTATAATGGGCTATTGCATGTCGTTAAGGGATGGTACTCTACAGCCAAAAAACCGCAATATGGAGTACCATTTGTAGACTCACCCACAAATCAATTTATATAGGCCATGAACAAGATCTAAAAACAGACAGATCTGCGTTTTCAGTTTTGCCAACGAAGCCTTAGTTCGCGGTTTATTTTTGTACCAGCAATTGCCTTAGAATAACATTGACCATTTTAGGGTTAAACCAACTTCACCAAAATTAAGTAATAAATTTTAAAAGTAAAGTGCTTCATAAGCAGCAGATAAACAGATCATATCATTTAAGCACTTTAGTTCAGGGCATCTTGGCGTACCACGGTTTGTCCACCAAAGACAATTTTTATTAAAATTTTGCTTTTCTTGCTAGCAATGACGAATTTTACTCATTAGATTAATTGTATAATTTTTCGGAAGCTTGTAATACCCAATTG
Source organism: Lordiphosa stackelbergi (assembly GCA_018904235.1). Taxonomy (NCBI): domain Eukaryota; kingdom Metazoa; phylum Arthropoda; class Insecta; order Diptera; family Drosophilidae; genus Lordiphosa; species Lordiphosa stackelbergi. The sequence continues at coordinate 2,798 of JAEIFU010001243.1, forward strand.
GTCAATGTTTTTTAAAGACAATAACTAGAACCAGGAAATCAAACCGGAACCGGAACCGTATACCTATCACCTAAAAAAGATTAAAACTCAGAACCGGTTCCGATATTTTAAATTTTTGGTATACCGGTATCCGAGAGTTTAAGAGCCGAAAAGAGCCTTAACATTAAGTGCAACAACTAGACTGCAAATCGAGCAGTTGGTTTTGGGGGATTTTCACGCAATTTTGCTCAATTGTAAGCTTCAAATAATAAAAAAATATTTTGGCCTGAGCAAAACTTTTGTTCAGTGAAATAGAAAAACGCGAGACGCAGTTCTGACCCAATTACTTTGTCTGAAAGTGGAGATGAAGTCGATTTATATATGAATTTGTATGAGAAAAAAGAGAACAATACAAATAGTTTAGTATTTTCAGAAAACACGTTAATGGCATCAATCATGGTTTTCTGAAACGTTTACAAAATAAAGATGATGTACATAAATGGTGGTCAGAAAATTCCACAAAGTTTCCAGAATTGTATGAACTATTAACAACTATTCTTGCTGTTTCAGCTACCCAAGTAAGAGTAGGACATATATTTTCCGGTGTGAAGTTTTTTATTTCTCCTCTAAGAATTCAGATGGGCGGAAATACATTGACCTCTGTTATGCAGCTAAAAAGTAATCATTCATTGTTCACCTTCTTTGTAACTAATTTCTTATTTATTATCTTTTATTGTTAACATCTTCTGAATACAAACTTGTGCATTTTGTATGGCAAACACACGCTAATAAAATTGATAAATCATGTACACTTAAATGTGTATAGCTTGCTTACCCAGTTTGTTTGGACTAACGTTTGAAATTGTCCGTTAATGATACCGAAATAAAATAGAACCTTTTTCCAAAACGATAGTTTCGGTAAGTACCAAAACCGGAACCGAAATTCGACTCGGTTTGATTCCCTGGCTAGAACAAAAATGACCATAGTCCCCGAACCAAGGCATTGTTGGGGAATCTGAAAACGCAGTTCGGTCTATTTTTTAGGTCAGATCTATTGCATATGTAAACTAAAATTAGGTTTGTGAATGGGACGAAATTGCTTCATCTGTAACGCAGATCAAGTTTGTTTTAAATATCCGCAACGCACCTCCTAAAATAGTTTTAATTTATTTTACAGAATGAATTTTAATATAAAGCCCTCGTAATTTTTTCTTAATTAATAAGTTTAATGTTTTTCCAAACTGGCTTAATAAACAGAGTTCTTAATGGCCTTTAATATTAACACATTTTTTTTGAAAAAATTAATGCCAAAATGTGTAACGTCCGCAACGGCATGAAAATATTCAAAAAAATTTTTTTAATATTATGAGATGGAAATAGGTGGTTATAATGGATTTTTTGCCTGACTGAATCTGGGCTTTAAATTGCTCTATGTGGTCGGGAATCCGAAAAACATAGCCTCAAAGTAACAAAAAGTGTGTTAAAATTATATTAATTTTAATAATTGATAAATATCGAGGGCAAACCAAAAATCGGTATTTCCAACATCGGAAAATGTAATCACAAATGAATTCGAATTTTATCCTTACAAACCGAGTTTCAAGCCAATCGGATAAAAAATAATTTTTTTCATTACAGAATTTTCCGGCTGTTTTCCTCGTGGGCGGTTTTTTTGAAAATCGGGGAAACACATGTCGAATTATTTCGCGTACAATGCTTACAAACCAAGTTTCAAGTCAATCGGATGAGAAATGAAATTTTTTTTACACAGTTTGGCTTAATGGAAAAAATGTAACGTCCGCAACGCAACGTCCGCAACAGACCAAAAATTAAGATATTTTAATAACGGGAAGACTTATCATTCTTTTGAAAGCTGGGTTGAAATGGTCGTTTATTCCACTTAATTTTTTGTAATTAGCCTTTTTTTGTTTGTTGTTCATAATTCGCGAAAAAATGTGGAAATGCACATAAGCCTCAAGGTCGACTTCCATTTTTTGTAACGTCCGCAACGGAACTTTGAACAAGCATAACTTTTTTCAGAAACAGATAACCTTTTATTTTAAATTGGGTTTGAAAGTACTCCCCAAAGAACTGCATTTTGTTAAAAAAAAATTATTAAAATATACCAATGTGGACGCCAGCTGTGTCAATTTTAACAAGCAAATTTGCCATACAAATGTAACCATCACGAAAACTTTATCCTAAGTACCAAGAAAATCAAATTTTATTTATAAATCTCAAAATGGAAGTTTTTCCATAAATCGCGATTTAATTTTTTTTCCTTCCAGTTCACCCATCGTAAATATTTGTTTTGTAATATTTTTTAACATTTTTATTTATTTTTGGACCCATCAAATATTTATCCGGCAAAGCTAAAATTCTGAAAAAAATTATTAAAAAATCATGGAAAATTGCGGTTATAGACTGAAAATTTTTTTTTTAATTTTTGCAGAATATAATATGGGCAATAGTTGCCCACTTCAGAGATAATTACCCATATATGTTACTTACGTGACAGATCAGTAGCGTAGATAGGGGGATAAAGGTGATCAATCCAACCCCAATGAGTAAATTAAAGGAGACAATTTCGTAGATAAACAGAGAACAAATTGAATCAATTTGACTTATTTTTGTAAAGGAAAAAATTAATTCACAAAACCAAAAGTTTATAAAATTTCAATTCATTTCAATCAATATATTTGGGCTTTGTCTCCCCGTTCACTCAGTTCCAAGTGATTTCCAAATAGTTTGCATTCTTGTAGCACAGTGTTACTATCTGCGCCTAGGCTACGTCCACATGCCGATAAAGTTGTGGTGCCATAAACGGTTACGATGATACGAGAGTGCGGAGACAGAAACGCCGACGGTTGCGCTCGCTGTTCTTGACCAATTGGTTCAAAGTGCACTACGCCGCGGCACCGTCAAATGTTTAAAGTGCAAACAACAATTACTTTTGCCGCAGCCAGTATCATTTTATCGACAAATGTTTATGGGGCTCGTCGAGGCGCTACGATAAAAAATTTAAGGAAGCCCCCCGGTCGGTACCTGGCCGAAAACCCAAGACACTAAATATACAACAAGGTGTAATAATAATACGGCGTAATCTTATCATACGTTTACGGTTACCGTGCAAAAATTGATACCTTTATTTTGGTTGGAGGTTCCATTGAACAAACAATACGCAACACGTACGGAACACCATGCGACACTCTGCTACAGTGGCCGAAAGGACGACCACCCAGTATGTGTCCATAGATGCAGCCGAGAAGCAAGTAAACAGTTTAAGGTTGGGGGAGGAGGCCAACTATGCCTCCGTTTGCCTGGAAGATGTGCAACTATTCGCTCAGTTGGGTGACCTGGAGGGCACAGATAGCGATGAACTGGAGCTAATGACCCCAGGTGGAGATTTCGATCTAATTGAACTGGTCAATGGGGTAAGATTAATCAAGCGAAGGCAACTATTTGCAGTCCATTTTGAACTTTTCACAATTCTTAACGTTATCAAAAGGTATTAGATTCGATCCTGATGAATCTCAAAAGTTTAAAATGGGTGTAAGGGTTCCACAAATCGTTTATGGCTTAACAAAACTTTATTTCCACAGACCCTGCCACAACATCATCAACCGAAGAATCCTTTCAACCAGCTTAAAAAACGGCAGCATTACAATTCTAGTCGATCCCACGAGTGCAATGTCTGTGGACGCAGCTTCAGTGAAGCCTACAATCTTCGCATACACCAGATGACGCACACGGATGAGAAACCGCATATTTGTGATGCCTGCGGCAAGGGTTTCCGCCAGCTAAACAAGCTGCGCATTCACTATGTCACCCATACTGCGGAACGACCCCATAAATGTGATATCTGTGGCAAGGGTTTTCGGTATGCCAACTACTTGACTGTACACCGGCGTCTGCATACGGGCGAGAAACCGTATATCTGCTCCGTGGACCACTGTCAGCTGGCCTTTCATTCCATACATGCACGACGTGTTCATACCAAGCTATTGCACTCGGTGGCGGTGGAATCCGTCATAGACTCCCACTCCAGTTACACCTGCCCCATTTGCCAACGCGTGCTGACGGATCAATGCTATCTGAACACCCATCTGAAGCGTCATTACAATCAGCGGGATTTTGTCTGCCCGCAGTCGCAGTGTGGGAAGCGTTTCTTTAGCTCCTCGGAGCTGAAACATCATCAGATTGCCCACACACAAGTCCGTCCGTATGGTTGCTCCATCTGTGCGGCGCGATTCCTGCGAAAGTCCAACTACAAGCAGCACCTGAAGATACACGACCGTTGAGACTCGACTGTTGTTTCAAAATATAAGTTTATTTAAATATACGTTTATCTGTATGCTTTGTATATTAGATATAGATATATATATATATATTTAGATATATGTATGCATGTTGGTTGGTTGTAGTTGGTATTTTGTTGATCAGAGCTTGCGTTTGACTGTTTCTTTGTTTTAACTAGGTTGGTTCTTAAACGTCTTAAACTTAAATAGATTAGATTAGAAAGACAATTAGTTAAGCTTCAAATTTGTCCGATCCGATGCTGATAATGATGATAATGACAATGACGATTGCAATTAAACAAAAGGTTCTTAAGCTTAAACGTGATTATGTTTAGATGAGTACAAAGAAAAAAAACAAACGGGCGGGGGGAAAAACACGGAATAAAACATACAAAACATACGAATCTTATGCAGTTTATGCGAAAACAAAATACACGTACAAAATGTAACGTTGGACTTAAACTGTTAACAAGTAGAGCTGGGCTTAAGTTCGTACAAGTATGGCTAAGTTAAGCGATATAAGCAAGAGAAGGTACATGTAAACACAAAACTTCTTTGATTGTTGAAACATTTTCGACCACTTTTTTATTATGAATTGTGTAATTTGGTGAACCGAAGCATTCTCCAAACATGGGAGGTTCCGTTTTAGAGATCATAATTCTAAAAGGTTCAATGGAACCAAAAGAAACGCGAACCGAAGCACTCAACTTATTTAAAAAGGAAAATTTGAAAGGTTTGAGTGACCCGCAATGGTCGGAAATTATTAGAAATTGTAACCCCATTAAATACCGGGACACAACCGGAAACAAATTGGCCGATGAACTGGCACGCAAGGGTGCAGCCACCGCAATGGTAGGGCCAGAGCCCTATTGCGGTATAGGCCAACACACAATAAAAGGACTTCTAAGAAAGAAAGAGAATACGCTTAGAACAGCCTCCTGGTTAAACGCCAGGGGAATGAGACAAGCTAAAGCATTAATAATGAACCTTAAAAGGTACCAAAAGTTAATCCAACAAGGAAAGAATGCCCTCAGGATTCTGACAGGGCTCTACACGAGTCACTGCAGACTGCGGAGCCACATGTACAAGTAGGGAATAACAAACACCCAACTTTGCAGATACTGTGAAGAGAAGGAGGAGTCCTCTGAACATATACTAGCACACTGCGATGCCCTAGCGAGGCGCAGACTCTGCAAATTTGGGAAACACATTCTACACCCAAGCATTGTACAGGAAATAGGGCTGCTAGAAGAGCTGTAAACTCAGTAGAGGGGCACACAAGACCAAAATTGGTCGCGGTGCACCACTTCCCCCAACAACAAATAAAAATCCCCATCAAAACTTGGCCTAATATCTCTCTTTTAAGGGGATATTCTCCATGTGCGAAATTTATTTTTCGATCTTTTTTTTGCATTTTTTTATGGCTTGGATATTTGAGAATATCGCCAGAAAAAGGTTTTTTTTTAAATTCGAAAAACTTTAGAAGATACACAGGCGTGTTCCCGTTTTCAATGAAATCATGCGGAATCGGAATTGTTTAAAGTTCCCGCTTCCATAATCCGACTGTGCCATTCGGATTTTAACTTCAAACCATATTTATGTTCATTCAAGCTTCGTGATGGCAAAACAATTCGACCAAATCCTTTAATCGTTTCTTAGAAATCTCAACTCTAACCAATTCAAATCTATTGGATTTGGAAATGAGAACAGGACTGATTGCCTTTTTGGTCGACCAATCTCTTTGATAAAACAAGCAACAAATTACTTCAAACTTTAACGCATTTATCTCGAAATCAAGTTTTTCGAACTGGCGGCCATGGTATCTCCAGTTACACTGAACCGATTTTGATGATTCAAAGTGAAATCGATGCAGAATCGTCACCATTCTGGGCTGACCCTCAATCATAATTTAAAAACAAATTTACTATGTTTTGACAAAAAAAAAAATCGCAATTTTTCTTGTGACGGCCAAGAACCCACGTTTTAAGTTTTGATTTCACACACCTGAGACGAGAACGTCGCCACCCTATCTTTTTCCCTCCTTCGAAGCAGGTAAAATTAGTTTGTTTACTTTAATCTGTTTGTAACATAATAAAAAAACAGAATTGGAAAAACTTTGCGTTTTCAAATCAGATTTTTTTTTAAATGGTCCAAAAACAGCCTCGACATGGAGAATACCCAATAAACTTTTCCAAATGCTTCTATATAACATATAGAAAACGCAAGCTGCCGATTCTAACCTCGTATTCCATTGCTTGAATCCTTAGACTTAGTTGTTGTTTGACTCTAAATTCAGTTTTCTGACCATAAAAAAATGTATCCTTTCCAAAGCTAATTCAATGATTTGTAAACCGAAATTCTAATCAGTTCTCTGATTCTTATACACGGTTAAGTCTGTACTCTGCCTTAGTGCGTTCCAGGATTGAATACGTATTGCTTATCTGGAATATTTCCGCTGTCGTTCATGTGAATAGGCTGTAGCGATTGCAGAAAAGATTCCTCAAAATTGCACTTGCACTGTATTTAAGTAGGTGTCGCCTCATGCATATTTCTACACTTGAGGATAGAACATTATAATCGGCCATATTAATTGTCCTATTCTACTTTCCCAAACAACAAAGTTCAGAATGCATTTGGGATTTATAAAGCAAAACTTGAACATATTTTCAAAAAAAAAACGGAAAAGCAAAAGCTAGCTTCGTCTGTACCGAAGTTCTGATACGCTTGAAAAAGCTTGTCTCAACGGCTAGTGACTTCGACCAAACTTCGCAGATCAGCTTAAAAACATTCAATATTACCCGTGACCGTGTTTGAGAGCGGTAATATTGAGAACAAAACAGTTTTTCTCACTAAAACCCATTTTCCGAACGAACATTTCTATGGCAGCTACAAGAAGTAGTCGTCCGATCCGGTCGGTTCAGACATATTAGCAGCGTGCAGTCAAAAGAAGACCCTGTGCAAAGCTTCAGCTTGATAGCTCCAAAAACTGAGGGACTAGTTCGCGTAGAAACAGACAGACGGACGGACAAAGCTTAATCGACTCAGCACTTCATGCTAATCAAGAATATATATACTTTATGCGTTACAAACTTCTGGGCAAAATTATAATACACCTTTCAAGTGTATAATGATACAGATATTCTCCGTCGTAGTCTGTCAAACGAAACTATGGAAAGAAAAAGAAATTACACAAACAGGCATGTCCTCAATTCCACTTCACTTTCAACGAAAGAGATTTTCGTTTTGAAAAGTAATGCTTGTTAGTCGGAGGAATGAAAAGTAATTGCCAAATTGCGCACTCTCTTAGCTTGCTAGATGAACATAAAGTGAATTTTCCTTAATTTCGAGATCAATTTAGAAATTGATGGTGAAATTTAATTTGCATTCTAGTTTTTAATTGATTTATAAAGATTTTTTTGTTTAATGTGTCTAGCTTCTGGCTGTGCAAACGAAAACGAAGAGTGCAACGAAAAAGTCACCCTCTTATATTTCCGACTGTTGGAATTCTGGTTTCTCTCCTGTGTATCTAGTGCCTTTCTCGCTTGGTCCAGTGATTTGCAAAAAGTAAAAAGAGAGCAATTTCATTGCGTTCAAAAAGTAGTGGAATTGAGAACATGCCTGTTCGATGCGTAACGACTGAATTTTATAGCGTGGAATTCCACTTTGAACCCACAATTTTATCTTTTATGAGAAAAAATTTCGTATATTTATACAATTTGGCCAGCAAATTTTCCAATGTCTCCGATATTTGGACAACTTCTGGCAGAGTCACAATTTCCAATAATTCCGATGTCTCCGATATTTGGCCACATTTTGAAAGATATTTCCAATTTTGAACGTTCTCTTTTGTTTTAAAATGTTACTCAGCCAAGTCGGTTGAGTTGGGCCTAAAGAAAATGAGATGGGGGAGAGGTTGCCTCAAGAAGAGTGGACTGAAAATTTGTGAATGCTTCTAAGCCTTGTTGCTCGTCAGTGATTGACTTCCATACATTTAGTGAGGAATGACTACGGCAAGCATTCCGCTCTTGCATGCATGAAAATTACCGAAATAAGAAATTGTGTGCTTTTATTTTCGCCCTCAGAGTTATTTTCTGACAATATTTGTCTTGCCGATATACAGAGGTGCCACAGAATTCACTTTCGCTCTAAATGCGCTCGAATTTGAGCCTGTTTTCGAGTGATTTGCAAGTCGCGCACTCTTAAGTTAGCGATTTGCTTAATTAAGCCCTTAAAACGCATTTTGAAAAAAAATTAGGTTAATTGTTTCTTGAAGGGTGTTTAATTTGTGAATAATCTACACTCAATCAGCATTTCACCAAATCGCTAGTTCAATTTGTCATTCATATTTCAGTGGTGCCACCTTTTAACATTTGAATTTCGAAATTAATCGAACTTAGTTTTAAAGTGTATACAAAATCGATTTTTGTGTTAAAACAAAGATTGAAAAAAATAGATGAACTAGCAATGATTTTTGCGTTGATCTTTTGCTTAATTATTGTGCAATTTGTAAATCGATTGCTGCCAATCTAAGTTGAAGGGTTAAAGTGGCAACGCCGACGCCAAAGTAATGACGAGAAGCCGCTCAAATGGCAAATTGTTATAATTAAAATTAATTATAAAGGCGAAAGCATCGAACAGATGTCCAGAGCGTCGATTGCCATCTGTCGCGCAAGAGGCATTTATTTAATTTAAGCAATTCTTCAAATTATATTTTCGTTCGCCGTTCTGGCGTTACCGTACTGCAGCTAGAGTTGCAAGGTATCATTTTTTGCGAAATAAAAAAAATTTATCTCAGTTGAAGAAAATTAAGTTTGTTTTGTTTAAAAAAGAACTAACCAAATAGCTTACATTCAAAATATTAATAGAAAACGCATGAAAAGGTTTAATCTAGTTTCCCTACGCAGTCAAGTTCGAAAGGGTTTGTAAACAAGCTTAAAAAATGAAATCGCTTGAAGTGCTGTGGCATGGCGGAAAATTCTGTGGCTCTCCTGATAATCTTGAATGAAGTATCTCGTTGTTGACTATCGCATCTGAGTTCCCCAAGAAGTGAGGACGGAAAATGTGACTGGAATTGGAAATCTTGTTAAGTGCTAAAGTAAAAGTGAGGCACTGCACATTACGCATCTTCCTACTTACTTCGTCTGTCTGTATAAACTCGTCGATCTCAGAGACTATAAGAGATAGAGCCACAAATTGCGTGTAGGTAGGTGTATACCTTACCCAGATCAAGTTTGTTGCTCCCCCTTTTAACCGATTGATTAAGACAATTGGAAACAATTTAGAGCTGGTTAAAGCTAAGATTTTAATGAGCGGAAAATAGAGTCGGTTGGATAATGCCGAATGGGAACAATGGAATATGAAACACGGAAGCATTTTTTGTTTTTTTAATTGTTTCCCTTATTAAATACAAAAAAGGAATAGAGGAAAATTAATTTAAGGTTTCAAATTATCTGTGCAAGTCAGCTAGGGCGTGTGTGCGTCTCAAGGGTACCGGGTATTTTGGAGTCGGGGCACTCGACTGCAGTGCTCTTACTTATTTTTTTTTGTATAGAATGTTGAAGCCTAAAAACTGACCAAAAAAGTGGCTTAATTCTTAAATTTAATATAAAAAAAAATTCAACAAACAATCAGAAAGAAGCATATTAACCATATTTCACTGCCAATTGCATTACATCGCTTAGCTTAGGATACTAAACCAACATTTTTTTAATCCCAACTCTACATATATACATTTATATATATATATATGTATGTGTTTACGAGAGACTACGCATATCGAGGATAAGCTAGCAAAAAATTTAGTTAATATAGACTTAACATCTAGACCCAAGAAGGAATAAAAAAAAAACACTTGCACTTGCCACTCGCACAACATTTGCCCAAAAAAGAAAAGGAAAATAAAAACTAATTGTCAGTTGGTTAGGGTAAGGTGGAGGGAGGAGGAGCGTTTCCATTTGCTTAATTGACATTTTAAGTTTTCTATATATTTGGCCAATTTGATTGTGTTTGTATATCAAGTAAATGCAGTTAGAAATGTCATCAATTAGCTATCTTTTTGAGCAGATTTTGTGAGAGGCAAGCACTGTTTACATTAATATTGGTTATTTACGACTAAAACATAGAAATAGAGCAGCGGCAGCAGCTTAATTTAAAACACACATTCAACAACCATCTACAAGATTAGGTGTAATGACATCCAAAGTATTTGTTTTGTTTTTTTTTTTTGTAATCAAAGCGATATGGCAGGGCATATCCTGTATCCTGTGTGTCTTGTATGTTTGATTGCTATATGTGTGTGTGTGTGAGTGTAAAAGCTTCAAAAGCTTGATAAATCCCAGTTTTTTGTTGTATTTTTTTGTTTGTTCCATCTTTTGCTATGCTCAATCTTAGAAAATGGTTCTCCAAAAATCACTGTTCCATGTTTTGTTTCTTTCGAATTTTGAATTTCTTGTGTTCTGTGTTTAGAGAGAGAAAACAAAGGGTGGGGGGCCATGGCCATCTAATAGCTTATTTCTAAAAAATCCTAGATTTGTAACATGATCTCATATATGTATGTAAAGACTTTCTGTAAATGTAGGTATATATATATATATGTTTCTCTTTGTATATAGAAATATATGTATCTGCTGTATCTGACTGCATTACCAAGTGGAGGGAATTACACGATGAAGAAAGAGGTTTGGAAAGATTTTTTAAAGCCGTACATAAGTCTCAAGGTGAAGTGGAATTAGTTCCAAAGAATTTCTATATTTAATTTAAGGGGCGGGCAAAACACACATGTTCATTTTGGTGTTGCGTGTGTGTACATTTAGCACTTCTTTGTTGTTGCAAAAGAGAGTAGTATAAGCTACTGTCACTGGGTCGATGTTGCTGTCGCAGAGCGCTCTTGACTCTGGTTTACGTATAAGTGGAATTGAGAACAAGGCTGTTAGCCTTTTTCCTACAAACAAATGATGTTTGACGGAATTTACTCAATGAATCAAGCTTCATGATGCTATTGAACAATCGTTTTGTTAGTAAACTGCACGTCATTATGTTACCATTAATTACACTAGTTTACAAAAATAAAAAAATAAATGACCCATTTCAACTGAAATATTTTTGTAGTCTTTTTTGGAATGGTGATCTCAAAAATCAATTTCAAAAATTTTTTCATGGCTCCTTTTTTGAAACATGAATTTTTTCACTTTTCGGTAGGTGCGCTTACATTTAAGCCAGATATAAATCGAAAGGTAATTCAGTTTCCAATCGGTGGAGAAGTTTTGATTCAACGACCAAATATATTTCAAAAAAATCAATTTTTTGCTAGAAAATGCAAGAAATTTCATTTTTAATCGCCTAGAAAAAATATTAAAAAATCGAAAAAAAAACTATTTTTATTTTTCAAACCATCAATAGTACGCTGGCTCTAGGTCTCGTTATGTTTGCTGTCAAGTCGTTTAGGAATTCCCAAACGATTATGGTAGCTCCGGCATGGAGTAAGAGTCGTTGGGGCCAGTACATTAGGCGAAGGTCACTGATGATCTGGTAGAGGTACCAGTGAAACAGCTGCATGACCACCTAGCCTCCTTTGTGTTGTGTTTCCTGCTTTTTGAAGTTATGTGCAAACATAACGAGACCAAGAGCCAGCGTACTATTGATGGTTTGATTATCATAAAGGTCGTTAAAGCACACACATGTGTATTTTTATTTTTTCTACTTAAACATCGCACTTTTACGAAGACAATAAGGTATTGGTGAGGAAAATCGTGTCACACGTACCGATGATGTGTTTGTTCATAGATTTTGATAATCGTTATCTGGTTTTCTTCGTAGAATTGCGACTCTTTAGTAGAAAAAATAAAATTAATTTTTTGGATTTTTTGATATTTTTTTCCAGGCGTTCAAAAAATAATCAGGCCTGTTCCCGTTTTCTATTTCGATCAAATCATGTGGAATCGGAATTGATAGCTATTCCCTTTTCCAAAAAACGATCAAATTATTCGGATTTAAAAGTTGTGTCTTTGAGTGAGTGATGTAAAAAGTAATTGACACTTTTCATGCCAACGGTTATATTTTTTAACTATCAAATATTATTATGTTAATAAGACATATTTTGAGAAGATTTTAAAGTAACCATAAAAATATTGGGCATTCAATTTAATTTAAAATTAATTATTTTAAAGTTGTACCCCAGAAATTGCATGTAGACGAAAGCAAAAACGATCGAAATGAAACCGAGCTATTCGCAATTCCGCATCAGCGCATGCGCAGTGCTGATCGAAATTGTTTATGTTACCATTGCTGAATTATAGTTCGAAAACGATTCGAACTTTCATTCGAAAAGTAAATCGACTTCTTCGGAAATACAATCGTTTTACTTTTTAAATCCACTCGGAAATGGGAACAGACCTGAATATTTCTCACATTCTCGAGCAAAAAATCGATTTTTTTTTTTAAATATTTTTGGTTATTGTATTCAAACTACTAAGCCGATTTAAAAACAATGTTTTACGCGATTACTGACAGTTTAATGAGCTTTCGATTCATATCTTGCTTGACTCTATCTGACAAATATGAGGCTTGAAATCGATTTTTGAGATCACCATTCCAAACTACAATAAAAAAAATTTCAGTAGAAATGGGTGGCTGTAAACTAGTGTTATTTGTATCTCCATCAACCCTAAGGAAGTTTTTTTTAAAGAGAGTTTTAATGTGCCCTTAATGTGGAAGAAAACACGAACTGCAACAAGTAACGGTGAGTTTCTGTTTGCTTTAAGTTTATTCCAGAGCTCGCAAACCGTTTTTCTCTTTGCGGTCTGCGCACTAACATAACCGAAAAAACCATGCACGCTTGCTCTCTCTCTGTCTCTCTCTGAGCAGAACACTTCGTTTCTCTTCGTTTTGGTTATCAGTTGGTGGTGGTCCAGATCAGTCAGGTAAAGCTGCTGATAGGTTCAACTTGACGAACCCAGCGTGATCCTGACTTACTGCGTCTTAAGTCGACTCACTCCTCTACGTGGTGACCACCGGAAACAGAGCAATGCATCCGCAACGCTGCTGGCTACAGGGTACAATATATAGGGTTAGTGCGTCGGCCGAGACCGTCAAACGGTTGTGATGGCCAATCAAGAAGAAGAAGTTCTCAATTGAGCAATTCTTGTTGTGCTTATTTAAGAACAACTTATAGAGAGCGATCAGACCGAGCGCTCGCACATTAACAGTCAGCAGATGAGCAAAAAAATAAAAGAATCAGCGTAAGCTGTCTTATTCGGGTGTGTCCCAGAAATCTCTAGAGGTTTGCGTATAAACGTCAGCATTTCATATTAAAGCTGTTTGAATTTATATGATAAGGGGCACAAATTACCCGGCTACTAGATTAGATGACAAAATTTGAGCGATTTGAACCTGTCTGCTTAAAGTTAAGTAGATTTGATGCGTACCGTTTTTCTTCCATATAATCTAGTAGCCGGTCTAAGAATCTTTAGAGGTTTCCAGGACACCCCTGATAGTCTCTTTATTTCTGTGTGTGTAGCTTGGCAAACGCCTCACTCGCACCCACACACATACAAACGCAAAAGACTTTTATTTTCTGCGCTCACGACAAAACGGTCAGCGAATGAGAAGAGCAAAAGGGAAACAATAGAATTGGTTTTTCGTTGAGCGCAGACTAATTTATTTAAGAGACAATGTGAACGGTTTATCTCTAACTCTTTGCTCAAAGGGTCCGCAAATAACAGGTTTTTTTGGACAACGAAAAACCGTCAACAGTTCTTCTTGAAATGCATAGCATTTTCATTAGTCACTTGAATAGGGTCTTTCAATGCAGTCTAAGTTGGAAATAACTCCAACTTATCAGTCGGAATTGATAAGTTTACAAATAATTTGGTAAATTAAAACCTTTAATTTTGAAATAGGAAGAGGGGGCAAGTGCCTGCGACCATTATAGGAAAAAGTCTGTATGTAGTTGCCAATTTCTTATGAAAGAACGCACGGGGGTAATTATTTTGACAAATTTTTATGAAAAATTGCCGAAATGGGCGAATTTTTTGTCCATATTTGATTGAATTATTAGTGAATGGAACCAAAGTTTTTATTTTAAGTCCTGCAACATCTGCAATCATGGCTTTTTAGCCAAACTTTTATGAAAATTTTTGTCAAATTATTTGCTTGAGTGAACAGGGCTTTAATAACCCATTTAGGAAGAGTTTCTGGCACAGTTTGTTGATAGAGATGATGAAACTATTTAGATGACGTGCAGAGTAGTTCATAAAGTACGATTCATTGTGTAATTTGTGAAACAATTCCATTTTTGAAACTATTCAATGGATTTAATGCAAACCGTAGCGTTTAAAAACGTAAAAATAATAACAAAATATGTTTAAAAAGTAACTAAGGTTCACACACTGGTACAAAGTACATTGGTTCATTTAAATGACTGATTCAACTGAACTAAAAACGAAAGCTTTCGTCATCGTGTAAATCCTCGTCTTGGATTCATTACCATTTTCCATTCTGGAACTCTTTCTCCCTCACTCTCCCTCCCTCTCTCTCTCTCTCTCTGTCTCTCTCCCTTTCTTTCTCTTTGTCTATTTAGCTTGCAACCCTTTACGACATGGAGCTGCAGGGCAAGCGTGGCGATCCCATTTGGGTGAGCACACGATCCAACCACTGCAGTGGCCCATTCAAATGCAACTCAATCCAACAGGGCGTCGAGGTCACCGTCTGGCGTCTGTACTCTGCTCCCCAGCCCTTTACAAAGGACATGCGTATGGTGCACATGCGTGTCAGCTGATATACCGCCTCAAATCCCTGGGACACTGACTGCGACAGCAATGCTGCAAACTCCTGGTTATTGAAGATCTTCAGATTGCAGCCGGGCGGTATTTTGCACACGGTGGCCGGATGCCAACCGTAGCGCTGATTGCAGTTCGGACTCTGCACAAATATGGACGAATCGCTGAGGCATTCGGCGAATACCTCGCCACCAATGTAGTACAGGCGCACTCCCTTGCCAATGTGACGACGCGTCTGCTCCACCACCTCGTTGCGGTTCACATTCGAGAGCAGGCCCAGGCAGAAGCGCTCCGAGTTGGAGGGATCTGTGAAGCCGTCCACCGTGATCGAGGGCTGCGAGGCATGGAAGGTCTCGCCGACGCGCGTATTCAACTCGTAGTAGGAGATGGAGCACCAGAAGGCCGGCTCATGGTACATCACGGGGGCGGCATCGGCGGGCGGGGTCAGGCGCGACATGTTCATGTTGTCGTTCGGGTCAATCGGGTCGCCATCCTCGCTCATGTAGCCCGGGGGAGGTGTGCCCGTGTTGGGAATGCTGCTGCCCACACTGAGCACACTGGATTGCGAGTCCATGTTCTGGCCAAACGAGGACGACAGCGGCTGCTGATACGGTGACGAGGAGGCGGACGAGGCCGACGATGAGGACAGGGCCGAGGCGGAGGAGGAGGTGGCTCCGGGTCCAGTACCGCCGCCACCACCCAATTCCATGTACTGGGGCGGACTCAACGAGGCGCTGCGTATGATGGCAGCATTGTAGTCCGTGTTATTTGGTATCTGATGTGTATGGTTATCCAGCGGATAATCCACTATGGAATCGGGCGGCGTGGGCAGCGACTTGGGCACCAGTATGGACAGCTCGATCTTCTTATAGTGGTACGGATTGATGCAGATCTCGTCCTTGCGCAAATGGAAGGCGTACTCGCAGTGCTCCAAGGGCTTCAATTCATTCTGTGACTGCAGATCCGGCCAGCGCCACAGGCGGCAATAGATGACGTGCGGCAGACCCTTACGCAGATGCTCGCCTTGGGGGGCGGGCTTGCTGCGCGGCACTGTCACACAGCGTGTCTGGCAGTTCTGCGTAGAGATGGCCCGCTCCAATTCCTCCAGCTGCGAATTCTTCTTGATCTTCTTCACCAGATTCTTGACGGCCTTCTCCGACCACTTGCCCTCGACGGTGTTGTCTTCGTTGCCCTTTTTGAGTGCTAACAAACGTTTAACCACTTGCGGAGTGAATGGCAACATCTCACGGCAAAACGGGGCTCGTTGTGGCTCTCCTGGTGAGCAGCAAGAGAGATGGTGTCGATGATGTTGACGATGTTGATAAGTGGCACAAACAGATTCAGTTTCGGTTTCAGTTTAAGGGGAATGGCTCAGCACAGCTCGCAGCGGGAGGAGGGCATTAAGTGTTTCCTCTTCTCGGTTGCGTCGTTTGGGTGTTGTCAGCGTTTCTACAAAATGTGCAAACGATTAGTTTCTGTGAGCTTTTTGTTATTGTTGTTTTCGCATGCATGCAAGTGTGTGTGTGTGTGTCTTGATTTCTCCCCTATCCTGGCTGGGCCTGAACTGATCTGGCTCTACTCTAGGTTTGGGATTTGATAAAAGCATGACGGCGTTGACAATGATGTAGATGATAATTGTCGTCCAAGTGTGTGTGTGTGTGTGTGTGTGTGTGTGTGTATGTGTGCGTTAAGTGTCGAGTAATCTAAAAAAGTTTTGTAGATTCGATTTTCCAAATCTCTAACCGGGCCGCCGACACAAAGCACCATAAAATGCAATCGCAAAGAGAAGACATGTGCAATTTGTTTGTGTGGGTATTTGTGGGCGACACAGACAGACGTACAAGGTCAATCAAAATGTCTCATAAATCGACTGATTCCATCGTCTGCTTATCCCTGACATAGCCTCTGGGGGGAGAGAACTTATTGCTGCTATGGGCAATACCTGACAACTGCAGCACAGTGGATATTCATTCAGTTTATATAGAAATGGGCACCATAGATGGAATCTTTGGCGTTGCCCTTGACCCGAATATTGAGATTCCATTGAATATTTTTGTGTGTGCATTGAGAAAGTTAAGGGACTTTCATTACAACATAAGAAAGTCCTTAGATTATTGGGAGGGCACAAACAGAAGAAAAGTAAGATGGGCTCCCCCCTCTTCTTATTTCTAACCTCACAGAAGTCTTCCATTCTGAAGGTTGAAAGCACGGTTGCTATTTCTGTATACAGGGTTGTCCATATTCGACGGACCCATCTGGCAACGCCATAACTTTTGACAGAGATGTCAGATCGCTTAATGACATACCGCGTTTGAAGCGTCAGTCCAAGCAGATTTTTACCATGGAACAATACACGCCACGCGAGCGCTCTGAAATAGTTGAAATTTACATTCAACAGAACAAGTCAATTGTGAAAACTCAACGTGCTTTTAAAAAATTTCACATTTTCACATTTCACATTGAATGGGACCGTAAATAAGCAAAATTGCCGTATTTACGCCACTGAAAATCCTCAGGAGATTCAAGAAGTGCCTCTTCATGACGAAAGAGTCACAGTTTGGTGCGGCGTTAGTGCGAAAACGGTCATTGGGCCGTTTTTCTTCCAAAATGAAAATGGCCATGCTGTTACCATCAACCAGGAGCGTTATCGCGACATGATGACCAATTTTGTGATGCCAATTATTCGTCGAAAGCGTATGAGGCAGTTCTGGTTTCAACAAGACGGCGCTCCACCGCACACAAGTCGCATAACAATCGATTTTCTGAAGAAATTGTTTCCGGGCCGTTTGATGTCGAAAAGTGGTGATTTGGACTGGCCACCGCGTTCGCCCGATTTGACGCCGCCTGACTTCTTCTTGTGGGGATATTTGAAGTCAAAGGTTTACGTTAACAAGCCAAGGACCGTAGAAGAGCTCAAGGACAACATTCGTGAAGAAATAGCCGCTATTCCGGCCGAAATGTTGGCGAAATCGATGGAAAATGCTGCAAAAAGGGCACAATACGCCATCAACGCCAGAGGCGGCCATTTGAGAGATATCATATTCAAAAATTGATGTAAACAAATCTACTTGGAACAAATTAAATGATTAAGATTGCCAACCGCCAAATTTTTATTTTTTTTTTTGATTTTTAAAAAAAAAACATGGGTCCGTCGAATATGGGCAACCCTGTACCTAGGTTTTCCTTATTGGGAAGAAGGTTGCCAGGAGTTTTGTCCCCATTGCAGTTGTGCTCAAATGATAACAAGTCTGGCTGTAAATTGAGTATACGAGAGCTTCTTTAATCCCCATAGAGACACCACAGTGATTAGGGAATCTGAATGAATGACTAATGTCCAGTTTCTCTGGCAAAATACCTCTTTCCACTCGGCTTTTTCCAGCTTTGGGCTTAGTTTATAGGTCTTTTTTGACATATTAAAGAACGAAACGGAAAAGATATTCTATTGGATTGCTGAAGTCGGTGACTGCAGTGACTAGATCACGTATTCCAACAATTCTCTAATACCTAGAAAAGGTTTAAAAGACTATTTCAGAGATTAAATAAGCCTTGAGCTCAACATTTCGTATACAGGGGTGGAAAATGCAACCTAATATAAATATTTCCAATTCAGAATTCAAATTTTTTATTTAAATTTACTTCGAAAACAATCCAAAATCCAGAGGAGACTGACTGCAAATGGAAAATGGCATTTGGAGGTTGAAGAAGCTTCAAATATCTGGTAATATTGTAAAATGACTTGAAAGAAGAGCTAAAGAACGCGAAAAGCCTTTTCAGCCAACGTGAAATTGCTTTATATAAGAATTTATATATGAAATGCTGAAGCCGAAGAATCTTTGCGCAATATCGACTGCAGAACAACTGGGGTATGACATAAAAATGAACCTTTAAAATGAAATAGCGAACAATTTTCATCTTAAAAGGAGAGTATAAAAGATATTCATTAGAAAATTTTGCAAAATATAAAAGTTCTATTATTCAAACGTCGCAAGAATCAGTCCACCATTTGCCTGTGTCAGAAAACGACCGCTTTCGCGCGACCACATTAGAGCAGGGTTCCTCAAGCAGAGAGCGCAAAAACGTGACTGTGTCTCTCTCTAACACACAATGAAGGTTGACTTCGGCAAGCATTCGGTATAGCCCCCCGGGGCTATCGTTGGGAAACTCTGTAATAGAGGTACCAAATCACCTTTAACTGCGCTCTCTGCTTCTCTTTGGTTGTGAGAGGAGAGAAACATATTTTTATACACTTGAAAAGTGTATTATAATTTTGCCCAGAAGTTTGTAACGCATAGAAGGAGTCATCTCCGACCACATAAAGTATATATATTCTTGATTAGCATTAAGCGTCTGTCTGTTTCTACGCGAACTAGTCCCTCAGTTTTGAAGCTATCGAGCTGAAACTTTGCACAGAGTCTTCTTTTTACTGCACGCAGCTAATATGTCGGAACCGACCGGATCGGATGACTACTTTTTGTAGCTGCCATACAAATGTTCGTTCGAAAAATGGGTTTTAGTGAGAAAAACTGGTTTGTTCTCAATATTATCGCTCTCAAAAACGGTCATGGGATATGTCATGTTTTAAGCTGATTTGCGAAGTTTGGTCGAAGTCGCTAACCGTTGTGACAAGCTATTTCAAGTGTATCAAAACTTCGGTACAGACGAAGTTAGCTTTGCCTTTCTCGTTTTTTATTTTTTTTGCCGCTCGACAGATCTTAGCACGCATTTAAAAGGTCTTCTTCGTATTTATGTAAGCTTTCAGCCTAGTCTCGGCTAACAATATGAATGTATGCGACAAACTGAAAGGTGATTTTTTAGCAACATTATTTTTCACAACACTGTTTTTGGCAGCGCAGCTGTTTTCGTGTCACATGTTACTGTCAAACATGTTCAGTTTGGTCTATAATTTAACCATGAATCGACTTACAAACGAACAACGCTTTCAAATCATTAAATTTTATTATCAAAATTCGTGCTCTGTAAGAAATGAAAAATCTAAAAAAAATTCTTCAGCGACGAAGCTCATTTCTGGTTGAATGGAAACGTGAAAAAACAAAATTTCCATATTTGGGGTGAAGAGCAGTCAGAAGATTTGCAAGAACTGCCAATGCATCCCGAAAAATGGAATGAATTATGAGCAGGTGGCATCATTGGACCCTACTTTTTTAAAGATGACAAAGGCAGAAACGTTACAGTGAATGGAGAGCGCAAAATGAAAGAGCTGGACTTGGCTGACATGTGGTTTCAATAAGACGGTGCCATATGACACACAAAGGCCGTTATTGAGAGGCGAGCTTGGTGAACAGTTAATTTTACGCTTGGGGCCGGTAGATCGTGCGATATAATGCCTTTAGACTATTTTTTGTGGGGCTATGTTAAGGCTCATGTCTATAGCGACAAGCCCGCAAAAGTGGACGCACTGGAAGCCCATTTTGAAGAATTTATTCGTAACATACCGGCCGATATGTTGGAAAAATTTTTTTTAAATTTTTTTTTTAATATTATATAAAAAAAAATATTTATATATTTATTTTTTTTTTTTTATTTAAATAAATAATTATTTTTTTTTTTTTTTTTTAATAATTTTTTTTTTGTCTTACAAACGAACAACGCTTGCAAATTATTGAATTTTTATTATCTTCTTTCATTTTGTGGTCAGTTTAATCGACCCACTGAAGCGGCTATTCGGGTATTTGATTAAATTTCTAACAAATTTTATTGTTGCACATTAAACCACCAACACGCTTACGTAGAGTGCGAACTGAAGAAAATATCGCAGCTGTATCAGCCAGTGTTAATGATGACCATCAATTATCGATTCGTCGCCGTTCGCGGCAATTGGGCCTGTGTTACCTAGAAACGTGGAAAATTTTGGGGAAGGATTTAGGTGTGAAGACTTTCAAAATACAGCTGGTGCACGAATAGAAGCCGAACGACCTACCGCAACGTAGAATTTTTGGTGAATGGGCTCTTGGAAACTTGGCCGAAGATCCACTTTTTTTATCAAAAAATTGTGTTCAGCGGCGAAGCTCATTTTTTGGTTCAATGGGTACGTAAATAATTGTCGATTTTTGAGTGAATATCAGCCAGAAGCTGATTGCAACCGAGAGATGATATCCAACTTTTTTGCCCAAAATGCAAGAGCTTGACTTTCATGTGGTCTCAACAAGACGGTGCCATGCCCACAGCACGCATAACAATGGACTTATTGGGAGGCGAGTTCGGTGAACATTTTATTTCACGTTCGGGACTGGTCAATTGGACGCCTTGATCGTGCGATTTAACGCCTTTAGACTTATTTTTGTGGGGCTCATGTCTATACAGGCAAGCCTGCTTCAATTGACGCATTGGAAGACAACATTGAAGCATTTATTCGTGAGATACCGGACGAAATGTTGGAAAGAGTATGCCAAAAATTGGACTAAGCGAATGGACCATGTGAGGCGCAATCACGGTCAACATTTGAATGAAATGATCTTCAAACATTAAATTATATGGACCGTACTAGCGATTCAAATAAAGATTTCACGCATTTTTTTTGAATTTTATGTGTTTTTTTTTTTTAAAAACTTTTCTATAGCTCTTAAAAATCACCCTTTTAGATCGTTCTAACGGCTCAAATAAAGATTTCATACATTTTTTCTGAATTTTATGTATTTTTTCAATCAATTCCGAAAGCTGCTAAAAAATCACCCTTTACATACCTTTGTATTGGTAGCATTCAACCGCCACAGACAAAAACAACATGCAGTGTCAGTTAAAACAGAATCAACCATATTGACAGACAATCAAACAAGACACTCAGTCACTAAAATAAGACAAGTGTGTGTTTGCTTATAATAAGAGGAGAATTGGGAAGTCAAGAAAAAAGGCCCCCTTTCAATAACCTAACTTTTTACCTCCATTCTTCCTCCTGAAGGTGTTTGGAAGCGCAGCAAGAGAAATAAAATATTTAAATATACTCTAGTTTTATTTTTAAAAATATAGAGATATAATTTTTTTTTGTAATATAACATATTTTTTTTTATTTTATTATGATAATATTTATTTTTATTTTAAAAAAAATTTTTTTTTTTTATTTTTTTAAAATAATAATTTTTTTTTATTATATAAAAAAATATGTTTATAATTTAAAGGCTCAAAAGAGTGTTGCATTAAAGTTTCGAATCAAACCTAACATACTGACTAAAATTTACAAGAATTGTGCAAAATTAAGGTAAAAGTTAGATAAAAACACTGAATGGGGAAAAAAGTAGCGCATGATGGGAGGAAAATTTGAAAAAGTGGATGAGGCTGTTAAAACTTTTATTTCCGAATCCAAAAATAGCAATCTTCCTGTAAGTGAGAGCATGATTCAACACAACAATATAGGGAAACCTTAAATTGTGAAGGCTTGTAAGCAAGCAACGGGTGGTTTACCCGCTTCAAGAAACGATCTGGTATAAAGGGGCGATGTTTAACCTTAAAACCGTTGCTAAAGTTCCATTTACACAACCTGATCACTCAGATTAATTTTCGTCAGACTTAAACTTATTTGATCAACTTAGTTACGCTTTTACACAAGTCTGAGAATCTCAGATGAGCCAGTGGCAGAACCATTGGTTCATCGGAATCATTGTGGAACATTGTGACGTTTTGTTTGACGAAGAGAGATACTAAAGTGGGAGACAGAAGCCGTACTTAGCTTCAAGCGGAGAAGACGGACCTCATTCTCTTCACCAAGAGATACAAGGTACCGCAATGGACTCCACCCACGATAAATGGAGCACCGCTAACGCCAAAAAACAACGTAAAATACCTTGGAGTAGTAATCGATAATAAACTATCCTGGAGACTCAATATGGAGGAAAGGATGAAAAAGGCAAACAATGCGCTATATGCATCCCAGAAGATGCTAACCAGCACTTGGGGCCTTTCACCAAGACTAACACACTGGCTCTTGATATCAGTTATACGACTGATACTACTACACGGTTTATTGGTATGGTGGCAAGCCACAGAGAAGTCCACATATTCCTGGCTCAGGAAGCAACGCACCTTTTCACGGACGGCTCAAAGATGGCCTTACGAGTCGGAGCCGCCGTGTACTGCAAGGAACCAGAATTGAGACTCTCCTACAAACTGCTTCCAGGCGGAAGTCTTCGCTATAAGGAAAGCAGCTGAATTGGCAGAATTACACGCACCAAACGATCAAATCAACGTAAACGTAGACAGCCAAGCGGCAATCAAAGCAATGCAGAGTCACGCCATCAACTCCAAAAATGTTCTGGCAAGCAGTGAAGCAATAGATTTCTAAATCTACTGGATTCCCAGCCACCAGGGCATTGATGGAAACGAAATGGCGGACACTCTTGCAAATGCCGGGGTCTCACTAAGCCAAGAAGCAAACCTAAACATACCTATCTCCCTACAGACGCTATACAGCAAGATGGAAGAGATGGCGGAGAAAGAAGCAGAGGAAAAGTGGAAGAACACGACCGGCTGCAGAATCTCTAAAATTATGTGCGGCTCCAAAGAAGAGACTGCAGACTGCTTATAGGCAGATTAACTGGTCACTGCCTAGCAGCGCTCACGCGATAAAGCTAGGCATCACGGCAGCAGACAACTGCAGGAAATGTAAGGAACCTGGAGTAGCAGAAACTCTAGAACACCTCATCTGCAGCCCAGCAATCGCCACGACAAGACTATAACATCTGCACTCGCCAAGTTTCACCTCTCTGGAAGAGGAGGCCAAGAGTTCCCCCAAACAACTATTGGCATTTGCCAAAACGTCAAAGACTCTCCAGGATTTCTAAAAAGCACCCGGCCTTACTAAGGACCATAAGGTCTATGTGTGGCCCCCCTACATGGGGCCAGTCGGAAATACCTACCTACGAAAATAAAACGTGAAATGAATAAAGAAGCATTAACAAGTATAGTTGTCGTCCTAGAAAGTGAAATACAAAATGAAAAAAATATGTAAGCGAAAAAAGAGTGTCCAAAAAACAAAAGGAAGTATACAAAGCGAGCAATGTGGAGCCGTAACTGGCTTCGACGCCAAGTAGAAGGCCAAGATGTGGCCCAGCTTGTGCTGTGTGAACTGCAATACGAGAATTCGGAAACTTTAGCAAATTTTTATTTAAACTTTGATAACAAATGTATATCGTCGGCCAAAAAATGGCAACACAGCCAGAACACTGCAATTAGATCACACTGTAATTCGATAGATGCCACCAAGCTGAGTGCTTAGGCCAAATAAATCCGATTCTATTTCGTCTGATCGCAAATCTGAGTAGCTTTATGTCAACTTAGACGCCTTTTTACACGGTTTAACACCAACTTAGACGAAAACTCAGCTGAATGATAAGGCTTAAGAAAGTACAACGGAATGGATATTTATAATCAAGGCTGCAAACCTCTAAAATTTTGCAGAAGTTTCGGTCTGGGGGTTCGAACTCGTTGTAAAACTCAAGATTCGGTTCGCGGACCGGTTCTTGAAACTACTGAACCCAAGGTTTTGGTTGGAACCTCGGTTCACTTGAACAGAATAGTTTCCGTTTATAAATACTAATATGTTCAAATAATATTCTATACTTCAATAATACTACTGTTAGTTATCAAATTCAATCAACTTTTACAACTTTTGATCACTGCTAAGTTTAAGTTAATGTGTTTACCTACCTTCACTACCTCTTAACCTGATACCTGAGTTGCTGGAACAGCAAATATAGTTAAGTCAATTTTATTAAGTCCTCGTTTTTTGACCTTTTCGAAATTTTAAAACATTTGTCGATGTATGTTCTCTTGGACAATTGTCGAAGGAATCTTTAACATCATTTACAGATTTTATATTTGATATTTGTTCATTGCTTTCTATGGTTTTTATAAACTTCTCTTCTTTGCAATCAAAAGTTGATTCATTTAAAAGTGAAGTCTCTTTAAGAATTAATTTAATTTTTGGCGCTTCAGAAGAAGTTAACAAAGTTGAAAAACTCGGGGCTAAGAGCACTTTAGCCTATATTGGCTCTGAGCTTATAATAAAGGAACGTTTATCGAAAAGAAAAGCCAGAGGAATTAAAATCACTTAGTACAGTAGTAGTAATTGTGAATCCTGAAGTTTTCAATTCAAATGATTTTAGTGAACTCTGAATACATAAATCTTTAATTGTTAGTAAACGTTCGCTCATCTTCGCGTCACACAGTCAATAGAGCAATATTTTTTTTTAAATTTTTCTATAAGCAAAAGATTTTATATAGTTTGAGTACTCAAAAGTATGGGAACTCTATAGAGTATTATACTAATATGACAAACTATAATTCTCTAAAAAAATTCGTTATTTACTAAATTTAGAGTTTTTGCAGCACAACAAACTGTTATTACAGAGTCCCCAGGAAATCTATTGAGGTTACATGGTCATAGTCCAAATCAAGAAATGCGTTTGATGCACATGAGCATCACTTGCATTCCTGTTCTGCTCTGCAGTTGTTATTCAAAAGTTCTCCTGCTCGATCAATATTCGCTTTATTATTTTAGAGAAATATCGCAGGATTGAAGAACGAGATTACAAGCAATTTCTACACTCCTGCCCAAAATTATACGACACCCCGAAAATTTTAGTTTCGACTGTCGTAGGAAAATGGGAAAGCATAATACAACGAAATCAAGTATGCAGAATGAAAGCTTAATGAATTCTGCTTAAAATCTGATATTCTTATCTCTGATGGCATCTCGCGTTTTCAAGTAGCGGTAAAAAAAGCAAAAAAGTTCGATTTTTGTCATGTCTGCAAGTGTATCAAAATTATACGACATATTTCAAATATTGCGGCTGGAAAGAAAGATTTGGTTTTAATTAATTTTTTTTATATATCTGCTAACAATTTAATGAATTTGTAATAAAATGCCGCGTGGGTGTTTGTTATCCGACGAGGAAAAGGGAAGATAAGAGCCTACAACGATGTTGGCTTTAATGTAGGCAAAATATCGCGGAAAATCGGTCGAACACGTTGTTTTATCACCAAATTTTTAAACAATCTGGATGAATATGGTGTGAAGCATAGTTTTGAAAGAAAAGCCAAGTTGTCTGACCGCGAAAAACGTCGCATAATACTTAAAGCTTGCAATTCGTTCGTTGCCGCATGTTGCAGTAAGCCTGTGTCACGGATGACTGTTTGGCGGACGCAGTAATCATCGGAGTGCATTGTCAGAGGTGTCTTAAAAAGACTCCGTCCTTAAAGCCGCACCACAAAACAGCACGACTTCAATTTGTGAAAAAAAACTTGGAGAGAAACTGGGCCTCGGAATGAAATTTTAACTTTATTTTGTTTATACAGCTTTGTGCAATATTTTTCATTTAGATAATTTTTTCTGATGAGAAAAAATGTAATCCTGACGGCCCAGATGGGTTTCGGCACTATTAGATAGATTTGCGTAAGTATCCACTTATGTTTTCCAAACGCAATTTCGGAGGCGGATCCGCAATGGTTTGGTGAGCCTTTCATGCGTCTGGAACTCTTGTTCTGTGCTTCACAAGCTGTAGGATGAACAGTGGAGAATACAAAAAAGTATTGGAGGATCGTCTTCTGACATTTTTTGAAAAAAATATGGAAAGAGATCTTGTTTTTTCGCAAGATAATGCATCTATTCACAAGAGTAGAGTGACCCAGCGCTTTATAAGTGATCACCATATAAATGTTTTAGATTGGCCAGCACGATCCCCTGACCTAAACCCAATTGAGAACATTGTAGCTATCTTAGCCAGGCGTGTTTACGCCAATAATAACAAATTTGAGAATGTCGAAAGCCTCAAAAGCGAAATTTTGGCCCAATGGTCTCTTTTAGACCAAAATTTAGTTACAAATTTGGTGAATTCAATGCCTAAAAGACTTTTCGAGGTAGCAAAGGCTCAAGGTGGCTCTATTATTTATTAAATAGAGTTTATGTACCATTCTAAGAATAAAATGTTAACTAAATCCAACAAATTGACATGTGTCGTATAATTTTGATACACTTGCGGACATGACAAAAATCGAACTTTTTTGCTTTTTTTTACCGCTACTTTAAAACGCGAAATGCAATCAGAGATAAGATTATCAGATTTTAAGCAGAATTCATTAAGCTTTCATTCTGCATACTTGATTTCGTTGTATTATGCTTTCCCATTTTCCTACGAGAGTCGAAACTAAACTTTTCGGGGTGTCGTATAATTATGGGCAGGAGTGTATATATCACTGTAAGTGTCGTTAGAAGAACTACATAATATGTTGAACCGAAACTAATTTTTTTAAAAAGCTGTTCGGTCCGGGTTCAGGTTCGAGGAGTCAAAAACATTAGGGGTTCGGTTCATGGTCCAGTTCGTCGGACCCAAAAAACCCGAACCAAACCGGTTCTTAGGGGTTCGGTTCAGAACCGGTTTGCAGCCTTGTTTATAATGCAGATGAAACTGCCATTTTCTACCTGGGAAGACAACAATTTTCGAAAAATGGCTCTTGAAATTAGATGAGACGTTTTAGAAACAAAATCAAAAAGTCTTATTTTTTCGACACAAAAAAAAATGTTCAACAAAAATTGCAAAATATTCGAATTAAATATTTTCCTCCAAATCAACGAATATGGATATAATAACATTTTTAAAAGTCCAGTACAGGAAGCGAAATTCCAAAAATTACTCTTCCTCGACTGCATAAAGCGTATTTCTACCCTTTTGGACACTAAAGTTTTGACTAACATAAATAAGAATTGGCTTTTGAATACTGCTTTTTTCGATGATGGTTTTATGTTTTGTTTGAAGTTTGAAGACTATTTCGATTGAGATGTGGAAGTATCATGACGGATGAAGATATGATTGAGGAGGTTCAGAGGGAGGACGAAAATAATTTTTCAATTTTGATGACGCAGCTAATTATAATAATGTTATAACAAAATGTAAAATGCGAGAGTCTCTCCGGAGGGTATATAAATGAATAAGCCACGATATTAGCCATTTCTTCTTTCCTCATAAAATAAAATCAATTTTTTAATTTCATTCTTTAATTCAAATATTATTTTGGGTCTCTTGAGATTTCGAAAAAACGGCACCTCTTTTGCTTTTTGACACCTCACGAGCGATTCTAAACATGTGTCAATGGCAAAAATGCACTGTTTGGTGCTGTTTGTGGGCCTGCAGCATTATGAGACCGTAGTTTTCAAAAATAATGAATATCGCAACATTACAGTCAATGGAGCAAGGTACCGGACTATGATTACCTATTTTTTTCTAAAATAGAAACCATGTGATTTCAACAAGACGGCGCCACATGCCTTACGGCACGTAAAGCCTTGGACCAATTGAGACGAAAGTTTGGTAAGCATTTAATCTCACGTTTTGGACTAGAAATATTTAGAAAATATCTAGAATTGCAGGTTGCGCCAAAACTGAATAAATTGCGGACATCGACCGACCTTACAAAATACATAGATCTGTTGGGACTCACAGAGATAAGGAACGGGAAATTTCAATGTAGAGCTTTGATTTCGAACAAACTTTGCACACATATGTAAAATCGTAGGTCCACATTGCAAAAACATTAACTTGTTTGTTGTAGAGTCCTTGCTTCTACCACTTTAAGTTTCAAGTTCGTCCTATAATATGAAATTATGAAATTTCTATACAAATTTCTTGGTCTGACCAAACAGTCCAGCCAAGAGGCCTGCAGTAAGAAAGGATTTGTAAGTATGAAAATGTTTAAAACAAATGTTTTCCAAATCTACAAAATATCCAACTAGAAATCCAGTCTAATAAGCTTTTTAATATAACAATTTGGGGGAAAATTGCCACACACACACACACACAGACATGCGTTTTTCTTTATGTATACATATTTACCTGTACAACAGTTCTCCCTCCTCCACATGTAAACAGCACCGGCACCGGCACCGGTACCCAAACTCCAGCTCCAGTTCCTCTTGCTGCTGCAACTGGCCAAACTGCGGCGACCCTAAGACGTTGATAATGTTGGACAAACAACAACAACTTTATGTGTGTGTGTTTTTCTTTTTTTTTATTGCAATTGCAATTTGCGTTGCGTTGGCGGCGGCACTGGAACCGGGCGCGTACCTCACGATGGCGTAGACGTTGCCGGGAGGGGGTGAGGGTAAGGTGAGGGGTGGGCCGCCGATTTTTTTTTTTCAATTTGTGTATATCTTTATGCACGCGCCAGAAAGTGACAGCTAGACACACTCGCACACACACACACACGCGCTAATGTTCTTTTTTGCCGTCTGCTGCTGACCTTTCGCACTTTATTAGATACTTTTCTAGTGCCCCTGCCACAGACACAGCTGTTTTTCTTTGTTGTTGCTAATCACTTTGAGGTGTGTGGTTCAATGGCAAGATGCGTTTACCGATTTGGATTGGGAATACACAATTTTTGATTGCTTAATGCCTGTTTTTCTTTCTTGAGCATTGGATAGTGCGTAATTTAATGCGTCGTCCAGTGTGACCGCAGTCGCGAAGCGGAAAAACGACAGATTTTTGGAACATGGGGATTTTAGCTCAAGGCGTTAGGATATTGCGGGAGCTGAACAAAATCCTGAAGTTTGGCGGGCAAAGTGAAAAAATCAAACACACCTTCATATGCTTTAATTGTCAATTTATTGTACGGGGCAAGGGGGGGGGGAGGGGTGGGGTCAGGTTCGTGAGATGCGCAAGGATTTCAGCAGGGCATGCTTGACCGCCTCGTCGGGCGAAGGTGTGTCAAAGTGAAACCGTTTGATTGCACTGCCATAGTCATTGTGCCTGTATATTTTCAAGTGCTGCCATTCCAAGGGCGATGAGGCATATCTGAGCAGGGGTTGCCTGGGCCTTGGGTAGCCCACCACAGCGTCAAGCATATGACCCACAGGGCTGGGACTGATATTTAGATGGATTTCACACTCGTTTCTATGCGCATCCTCATCCAAGGTGGTGGAGATGCGACAAGCTAGCAGTCCAACAGTGTGCAGCGAATCACAGGCAACGAAGGGTATGTCAAAGTGTTCAATATTCTGGACTCGATTGAGTCGTGTCTTGCTGGCCGATTCCCGAGGCGGTACACCCTGGCTGTTGGATATCACCGTGGTGGTCAGGTCGATCAAGGGTGTGACTCTGTCACCGCCCTCGTCAGCGATTATGTAAACGGTCCACACCCTGCTCCAGCCGAGGAATATCAAAGGGGGGCCCCGCCAGTGGCTCACCAGCCGCAGGGCCTGCCTCTGATTCGGCACGACGACGCTTAATCTCATTTAGAAGCAGCGTATTGTGGGCATCGACGGCACGTCGCGACTCCTCCTCAGCTGTGGCCGACACTGACGGCTTGGCCAGGCTGCTGGGGAACTGAAGTTGCGGAATCTTCAGCTGTGGAATGATCAGTTGGGGTACACATGGAGATTTAGATTTGGTGGGGTCTTCTGCACTGAACTTGAGCTGTATGGCCTGGAGCAGGGAGGGCATTTGCTGTTGTTTGTTCTCCTTATCCCGTTCGGTGTTGGCCATAATCTGGATTTAGTTTTAGAATTGGACAAGACTCTTTGTGTTTACACATACACATACAAAATACACTAATGCGTTTATACGCCAGCACTTTGCGTGATATTCAACATCACGATTAAGAAACAGGGCAAAAGTTGTTTGGAAAACAAACTACATTTGCAAGTTAATTATAATTGTAGAATTGGCTTAGTGACACCTTATAAGAGTTAACTTACTTTGTTTAATTGTGTTGTTTTTTTTTTAATTAAACAAAATACACGAAATCAAAGCCCCGTATAAGCCAGCATCAGCTCAGCTGTGTTTTTGTATAGTGTGACCGCCCGCGGCAACTACTTAAATACTATTGTCTTTTTTTTCTTTTTTCAGTTATTAGCTGTCACTATTAGCTTGCTTTAGAAAAAAAGTGCGCGTAATTTTGTTTACATTTGTTTGATTGGCGCCCTTTTTAATATGGAGTCCACAAAAGAGCATTTTCGTCATATTTTACTTTATTATTTCCGTAAAGGAAAAAGCGCAGAGAGAGTTGCTAAAAAGTTACGTGATGTGTATGGTGATAAAGCCTTAAAAGAAAGACAGTGTCAAAATTGGTTTCGCAAATTCCGTTCTGGAGATTTTTCACTTAAAGATGAGCCACGTTCAGGTCGGCCAAATGAAGTTGATGATGACCAAATCAAAGCATTAATCGAATTGGATCGTCATGTAACTGAGCGTGAGATAGGAGAGAAGTTAAATATACCAAAATCAACCGTTCATTATCACATACAAAGTCTTGGACTGGTGAAAAAGCTTGATATTTGGGTACCACATGAATTGAAAGAAATTCATTTAACAAACCGAATCAACGTTTGTGATATGCATCTTAAACGCAATGAATTCGATCCATTTTTAAAGCGAATCATAACTGGAGATGTAAAATGGATTGTTTACAATAACGTTAATCGAAAACGATCATGGTCCAAGCATGGTGAACCAGCTCAAACCACTTCAAAGGCTGATATCCACCAAAAGAAGGTTATGCTGTCTGTTTGGTGGGATTGGAAGGGTGTGGTATATTTTGAGCTGCTTCCAAGGAACCAAACGATTAATTCGGATGTTTACTGTCAACAACTGGACAAATTGAATGCAGCCATCAACGAGAAACGGCCAGAATTGATCAATCGTAAAGGTGTCATTTTCCATCATGACAACGCCAGACCACACACATCTTTGATGACCCGGCAAAAACTGGGACAGCTTGGCTGGGAAGTTTTGATGCATCCACCATATAGCCCTGACCTTGCACCATCAGACTACCATTTATTTCGATCTTTGCAGAACTCCTTAAATGGTAAAACTTTCGGCAATGATGAGGCTATAAAATCGCACTTGGTTCAGTTTTTTGCAGATAAAGGCCAGAAGTTCTATGAGAGTGGAATACAAAATTTGCCGGAAAGATGGCAAAAGGTTATCGAACAAAATGGAAATTATATATTTGATTAAAGTTCATTCTAAGTTTGATTAAAAATGCATTTACTTTCTTTGTTTACTTTTTGGGCAACCCAATAATAAAACAAAGCTTCAAAAACAATGAATAAAATTAAAAAAACATTAATAATTTGTCGCAAGTTATTTAATTCTTACAACTTTTTATTTTAACCTTTGACATTTTGAGCCCATCAGCAGTGACACCACCAATTAGTGTGGCCATACTGAGTACAGATAAAGGCGCTTCGATTTGAATTCAAATTCTTAAAAGTACAAAAAAATAAACGGTTTCTAAACATGATCCAGTCGGCAAATAGGTCCTTCCTCCACCATCTTAAGGTCAACTTTGGGTCCCACCAGATCACGTATATTATTTATCCCATACTTGATCATGGTCGGCCTCTCCAGGGACAAACCCCAGGCAATCACATTGACATTCTCCGGCAGACCCATGGGTAATAACATTTCCGGACGGAACACACCCGAATTGCCCACCTCTATCCATTTGCCCAGACCTGGATGGTAGCAGAATATCTCCATGCTGGGCTCGGTGTAGGGATTGTAGGCCGGCTTGAATTCCAGCTGCGTGATGCCCAGTTTCCGGAAGAACTCGTACAGTGTGCCAATCAGATCGCCCAGCGTCAGGCCCACATCGGCAATGACGCCCTCCACTTGATGGAACTCGGCCAGATGGGTGGCATCTAGTGTCTCGTTGCGGAACACCTTGTCGATGCTGAAGTACTTGACGGGCTTGAAGCCGCCCTCCTGGTTGGCCAGCTTGAACAACATCCGCGCACTCACGGCTGTGGTGTGGGTGCGCAGCAGGTTCTTCTGCGCCTCCTCCAGCTTCCAGTCATAGCCATAGCCCAGCGATCCATAGCCACCCTTTGAGTGCACCGCCTTCACCCGCTCCAGATACTCCTGGGGGAATTTGTGACTCTTGCTGGGATGATTGACGAAGAATGTGTCATGGGCATCTCGAGCTGGATGCTGCTGTGGCTGGAACAGGGCATCAAAGTTCCAGAACGACGACTCCACATAGTTATTGGTGGGCATCTCGGAGAAGCCCATCTCGAGAAAGATTTGACGGAACTCGGTGCGCACCTTGAGCAGCGGATGCAGATGACCCCGTGTGGGCGTGGCACCCAAGGCATCAAAGTTGTAGGCTTTGAATTTCAGCTGCTGCCACAGGCCGCTGGTCAGCATGTCCATGGTTAGATCCGTTTCCAGTTTGGTCAGCGTGGTGGCAAACTCGGGCCCTTTGCTCAGCAAAAAGCTCTTGGTGGTGGTCTCCTGGAGTAGCTTGCGCTTCTTAAAGTCCGCCACCTCCTTGGCCGGCATATCCACCTTTCCCTCGGCCACTCGCAGCAGCTGCTCCCTCACATTGTCCACAATGCTGTCCACTTTACGTTTAACAAGCGGCGGATTTACACTTTTATCCACCATTATCCAGCCCTGCGACATGGCCTTGCTGAAGCCCACCTTGGCATTCGGGCCACCGCTGCTTAGGAGAGCCGCCTGGGGTATGCCCTCGGCGGGAACGGCAGCATAGACAACAGCCTCGTGGCTGCCCTGCTTTGCCACAGCATGTCCTTCGTCCGTGAGTCCAAGAGCCTTGTGTGTGGCTGTCTCCGCCTTGACAAGTTCACCATGCGCCTGAATACTCTTCAAGGCGCCGACAATTTTCTGATGATCCAGCTCAAAGAGTGCGGCCAGATCGAGGGTATCCACCTGGTCGACGGTTTGCAAATGCTGCAGAATGCGCTCAGTGAGATCGGGATGCATAGTGGCGGCGAGATAATGATGATAAATTCACCCGAATTTCGAAAATCTCGTGTTGCCACAAACGCAAAGGAAGAGGAAGAGTGCACGATAGGCAGAAGTGTGTTATCGGTGCAACTGTTATCGGTGGACTTGCGTTTACACTGAGACGCAGCAGTACCTTCAGTTTCTCTGGAAGGTTCAGCCCACGATTGCCACGTTCGAGAATAAGATTACACCAAACAATGCATTTCTTTACTTATTTATATTATATTTTCATTTAATTGGCTGGTGAAGAAAAAGAAATAGAGACAGCTTCAAGTAAAACTTACATACCGATTCCTTTACTTTTAAAATTGCTGATTTCCCTCTACGCTTGCAATCCATATACATATTGTCGAACTTTATGTCCAACAAAAATTTTGTCAACAGGCAGTAAATAAGATAACATTACAGCGACTAAGTTCTAAATTCTTTAGAAAAAAAGTGTGTAACAAAGATCTTTATAATGACTTTTTAAGCAGATTCTAGTCTTATAACCCAGTTCCACTGAGACATATATGTATGTGGGGCATTCCATAAAAAAAAGTTTTTTTCTGGGATGATGTCTCCGAATTAGATGATAATTGGAAGCTTATTATGAGAGAAGCTTAACCCCAAAGTGTGGCTTTTTTGGAGCTCTTTTGCAGAAGTTCTACGCTTAAAAGTATAATATTGTGAACTTGTTAAATTTTCAATTACTCGAAAACGGTTTAAAATAGAGCTTTCCAGTTTTTTCCAAATGTTCAGGATCAAAATGCCCTGTTAAAAAAATTTTGACAAATTTTTTTTTACCTTTCTTAAAAAAAAGGATTTTTTCAAAAACTTAGTCTAGCAAAAGACCCATCCTTCAAAAATTCTCAAAAAAATATATGTGAAAACCGCATCTTTTTCCAAACATTTTGAGTGCCCGAACATATCGGTAGCTTGAAAATTGAGGAAGTTATGGCCATTTTTGTCATGCAATCTCAAAAATATTAGTATGAAAAATATAAAAATTTCTAATAAATTTAATTTTTGGTTCTTTTTTTGCCCAAAACATCCCTTTTGAGCTATTAAATAAAATTTTAGGACTCAGAAAAGAACGCTTTGGTTTTAAGGCTTACAGAAAAATGTATAAAAAGACTTTCAACGACTTCGTCTTTGTGTGGACATTGGGTAAACCACTTCAAAGACTTCTCGGTACACGCGGAATGGAATTTTTTTGCAACAACGCACGGAAAAGGTGCTTATGATGGGGTAGGGGGAACGGTTAAACGGCTTGCCAGGCAATACTGCCTGCAGCAAGGAACAAAAAATGAAAGCTACACCATTTACAGCTGAAAACCTTTATCAATGGGCAAATGATCATTTAAAAACCATCAATTTTTTTTTGCACCACAAAAGATTACCAACAATGTGCAAAATATTTAAAAACCAGGTTCGAAAATTGTAAAACTATCAAAGGGATTCATCATGCGGTTCCTGTGAATGATTCCTCACTTAAAGTGAAGACCACATGAAGAATTGTAATTTCAAAATTAGTTAGAGTGTAGTTTATTTTTTAGAGCGCAATTGTTTGAATTTGCAAATTGCAAATTGTTTTGGTTTTTCTTTTCTATTTACTTTTATTTTTAGACTAATAAAATTGATACAAAAAAAACAAGAAAGAAAAGGACCCGGTCGTATTACACACTGTGCCAATACAGGTCGCTGCTAGAATTCTGTACCGATTGAATAATTCGAAATCGGTGTCCACACCAAGACGAAGTCGTTGAAAGTCTTTTTATACCTTTTTCTGTAAGCCTTAAAACCAAAGCGTTCTTTTCTGGGTCCTAAAATTTAATTTAATAGCTCAAAAGGGATGTTTGGGCAAAAACAGAACCAAAAATAAAATTTATTAGAAATTTTTGATAAATTTTTCATACTGATATTTTTGAGATTACATGACAAAAATGGCCATAACTTCCTCAATTTTCAAGCTACCGATATGTTCGGGCACTCAAAATGTTTGGAAAAGATGCGGCTTTCACATATATTTTTCTTTTAGAATTTTTAAAGGATGGGTCTTTTTTGCTAGACTAAGTTTTTTAAAAAAATCCTTCTTTTTTCAAGAAAGGTAAAAAATATAAAATTTTTCAAAATATTTTTTAAAAGGACTTATTCGGGTGTGTCACAGAAATATCTAGAGATTTTCGTATAAACGTCAGCATTTGATATTAAAGCTGTTTAAATTTATATGTTAAGGGGCTCAAATATGCCCGGCTACTAGATTAGATGACAAAAGTTGAGCGATTTGAAACCGCCTGCTCAAAGCCAAGTAGATTTGATGAGTACGGTTTCCTTCCACATAATCTAGTAGGCGGTCTGATTCTTGGCACTATGCAAATAAAGTAGTTCCCGTTTAGTTCGAAGTGCAATCGTTTATACGAAAATCACTAGAGATTTCCAGGACACCCCTGATTAATCCTGAACATTTGGAAGAAAACTGCAAAGCTCTATTTTAAACCGTTTTCGAGTAATTGAAAATGTAACAAATTCACAATATTACACTTTTAAGCATAGAACTTCTGCAAAAGAGCTCCAAAAAAGCTCACATTTTGGGGTTAAGCTTCTCTCATAATAAGCTTCCTTTGGGCCAATTATCATCCAATTCGGAGACATCATCCCAGAAAAAAACTTTTTTTCTATGGAATGCCCCATATAAAAGTACCAGATAACTAAACAAAATAAATATGTCTTGATATGTCTAATGGTTTATGAGACATTGACCCAAGCAGTTTTTGAACTTGACTGCCCACCCTGTCAAGGATTTTCAGTCAATCTGACTACCCTCACCGATTTTTCCATCTATTTTACCTCCTCTTTAGATTTAATACTTAAAACAAGTAAATAAAAATAAAAATTTAATTAATTAAAATCTAAATTTTTTAACATAATACAATTAACCTTCAGTGCTTCTAAGAGTATGCAACACATTTTTACACATTAAAATTGGCTTCTTATAAAAATAGTTTACCTCAGAGTGCGTGATATATTCCGAAGTTTAGAAAAAAAAGCTGACTGTTTAAACGTAAATGTTTGATTTCAAAGGAGAATATAATTTTAAATGCGATATTATAAAAATTCAAAGCAAAACCGCGCAAAATCGCATACCTACAGCTATAGTACATTATTCAAAGAAAATAATAAGCAATATTGCAAGCAAATTAAGAGGGGTACGTCTGGGTACTCTTAACACAAAGTTGCCAAATGTAAAAAAAGCCACAAAGTTTTAGATTTTTTCAATTTTTTTAGTAAACGCTTTCGAATGGAAACTTCTTGATAATTTTTTATGGCAATCTAGTGCGAAGTCGAAAATAAGAAATCAAATTGCGGCAACTGTTGCTTTTATAACTCTGATTATTATTTTTATTTTTTTTTTTTTGCTGAGATTTTAAGAAAAATCAACTTTGAACGGCAGTGATTCAAAAACTATTTTGTAAAAAGGTTCAAAATTTTGCCAAAAAGTAGCTATATGTGTTCAAAATCATTGCGTACCTTCGTTTTATCCAGTTTCCCAAACAAAAAATTGGGACTTTTGGCCAAAACTTCGGGCTGCTGGCCCAGTGTGCGGCGGTTAAAAAACTGTGTGAACCACTGAACCGAACCAGTCCTTATTTTTGACCCAGATATTTAAAGTTGATTCGCTGAAAAAATAAACGTTGCTTTTTTATATTTGACTCATTATGATACGCAACGCCGTCCTTCTGATGCTTCTTATAAATTTTTATTTGTAGCCTTTTGCGTAATCATTAAAAACATGAAAATTTGTTTCAGGAACTTATATTGATATAATTATAATTGATAATTGAGCTGGATAAAAAGAATAGAAGTTTTCGGTTTTTGGTTGACCTTTCTGTGGAAATGCCCATATTGGCTAATCCTGCGTTGCGGACGTTACATTTGTACGCAAATTTGCTTGTTAAAATTGACACAGCTGGCGTCCACATGGTATATTTTAATAATTTTTTTGCAAAATGCAGTTCTTTGGGAGTACTTTCAAACCCAATGTAAAATAAAAGGTTATCTGTTTCTGAAAAAGTTATGCTTAAAGTTCCGTTGCGGACGTTACAAAAAATGAAAGTCGACCTTGAGGTTTATGTACATTTCCACATTTTTTAGCGAATTTTGCATAATAAACAAAAAAAGTCTAATTACGAAAAATTAAGTGGAATAAACGACCATTTCAACCCAGCTTTCAAAAGAATGATAAGTCGTCCCGTTATTAAAATATCTTCATTTTCGGTCTGTTGCAGACGTTACACTTTTTTCCATTAAGCCAAACTGTATAAAAAATTTTTTTTTCATCCGATTGACTTGAAACTTGGTTTGTAAGCATTGTATGCGAAATAATTGGACACGTGTTTTCCCGATTTTCGAAAATCCGCCCACGTGGAAAATGGCCGAAAAATTCTGCATGCAAAGTGGGGACACAAAGTTGAGTTTGAGTAATACTTGATGAAATACTCTATAATTTTGACCATTTCAGTGTATTTCGATCCTGACAGTACAGGTAATAATTAAAAGAAGACTAGCAGACATTTGTACAAGTGAATCAATATATTTCAGACTTCTTACTGTACACAGAAGAGGTGAGAGATAGTGCTGCCAGACTGTCAAGAAGAAGAAGAAGTCTGTTTAAAAATATGGATTGTATTTAAGTATTTCAAATCAATTGCCAATTTTTTATCTGAAGACTCGATCTGACAATGCATGAAACCTTTAAACATTTTAACCTTTTGAATTCAATTTTCTCTTTTAATCTAAATCCAAATCAATTTCCAATTTATTTTTAAAACAATAAAATGTTAACAAATATTAATTATCGCATATAACCAGCCCCGAATTTAAGACTACCACGCCTCGATCTCGAACTCCAATTTTAAATTTAATCCCATCCCGTCCCTATTGCGACCTAAAATTATTACTTGTTCCGCATAATTTCGGTCCATATTGATGATTTTAGTCTTGAACATTGTTTATTATTTTCTGAAAGATTTTATGAAGGTACAAAAAAGATCCTATAGAAACTTTTACTACGGCATTGTACATTAGAGACTACTTCAAAGCTGCAAAATGGATGGTTTGGCATTCTCAAAGCCAATATTCCCAAGAATATTTTGTTGGCATAACGGTAGTTTTTAACATTTCATTAAATTTTTAGTATCAATATTAAACCAATACACAATGAATACAAGGTAGTCCAAACACTTGCTCCATTTCGCGTGCGCATAACTTTAAGAGTCTGTAAAGTATTTGTTTGAGAATTTGAGTTGTTTACTTTTAATATGATTTAATTTAATTGTTGCTATAATTTTAATTCATTTTCGTTACCGCAGCAGACATTTTAAAATATGTCGACAGATACAAAATTATGAATCCGTGACGTCACAATGAAGTTTTTTTCTTGACAAACGACGCATTCTCTTTCTATTTTTTGTATAATGTATAATTATAAAACTATTTATTTAAATATATATGCCATTGTTATCGACCAGAAAGTAAATATTTTTTTTGCCAAATTGTATAAAAAATTATATATCTGAAAAATGTATATCAAATTTTTATCATATAAATAAAAACGAGAAAGGCAAAGCTAATTTTTGTACCCCGAAGTTTTTATACTTAAAATAGCTTGTCTCAACGGTTAGAGACTTCGACCAAACTTCGCAGATCAGCTTAAAAACATTACATATTACCCATGACCGTGTTTGAGAGCAGTAATATTGAGAACAAAACAGTTTTCTTACTAAAAACCATTTTCCGAACGAACATTTGTATGGCAGCTACAAGAAGTAGTCATCCGATCCGGTCGGTTCCGACATATTAGCAGCGTGCAGTAAAAAGAAGACTCTGTGCAAAGTTTCAGCTCGACAGCTCCAAAACTGAGGGACTAGTTCGCGTAGAAACAGACAGACGGACAGACGGACGGACAAAGCTTAATCGACTCAGCTCGTCATGCTGATCAAGAATATATATACTTTATGTGGTCGGAGATGATTCCTTCTATGCGTTGCAAACTTCTGGGCAAAATTATAATACACTTTTCAAGTGTATAAAAATAATTGTATCATTTGTTTCCTCTGCATATAATTTTTATTTTGATTGTTCCAAAATTCGGCAGGGAATTATTTTACTAATAAATTGGCAGCGGAAGAGCGGAAATAAACAAGCATTCTTGTTTACAGCGGATAAGCCACTCTCCGCTCCGCGTTGCTAAGCTTTTGATGTGCGCGCGCTCTATGTACTTAGTGTGTTTGATTTCAAAAGCGGATAGCCTGTTCCCCCCCCCCTTTTTTTCCCCGGGCCCCCCCACCTTTGTTCCAGTATAAACAGCTATTCTGAGTTATTGCGTCGATGACGATATCGATAGCATACACAATGTAGTGTAAATAGTCACACACGAATTTGCTGCATAACCAACGGCATGCGGCGCCAGTGTAACTGTGTCTTAACTTTGTACTCGATTGCCCAATCAGCTGTTCACCTGCATCGCGTTGTTGTTTTCGTTGTCACGAAAAACCTTAAAGGAAATTCCTCCCAAATGTGCAGGTGCAACGGAAACGGAAAGCCACCAACAACATGCTAAAGTCCCTGAGACCGGACACTTATGCCGGCATGGCAAATGCCAAATGTGGCGAGATCTATTTTCAGAGATCGGTCAGTCGAGATCTGTTTCGCATCGACTGCGTCTTCTGTGATATGAAGAGTTTTGTGTTTGCCGATTTCCTGCTTCACATTCAGAATGTGCACTTTGAGAATGGTTTGCTCAAGACGGAGGAGCCTCTGGGGGCAGCGGGAACGCAGCTAAAGCTAGAACAGGATCCTATCGAATCCCTGCCAGTTTCTTCTGTACCCATTGTGGCCTGGTATGAGGAAAACGATGATGAGGAGGAGGACAATCAGCAGCAGGAGGACGTCGATATGACCATCATGAAATGGGATAATTCCCATATAATGGTGGCGGAATCCTCACGCCAAATGCGTGCCATGAAAGTGGACTACAATGAAGACTCTGATGAGGACAGGGACCGAGACTCCTGCTCTCCCGCTCCGGCTGCCACCAAAGGCAAGACACAATTCCCATGCCCGCACTGCAGCAAGAACTATCAAAGCAAAAAGACTTTGGGACGACACATGGACCGGCAGCATAAGCTCGAGCCGGACTCGGATCAGTCGGAAGCTGAGGCGGAGGTCGATTTGGAGGATGCGGACTACGAGCCGCCTAAAATGAATGTGGCCAAGCCAGCTCTGGAGTACAAGTGCGTGCATTGCGATAAGAGCTACCAGGGCAAATATACGCTGCGTCAGCACATCAAGCGTGACCATGAGAGAAGCCTGGACGATGCCTCCTCTGGCACCGCCGCCGCCGCCTTCACCTGCCCGGAGTGCAATGACAAGCTGCCGCGTCTGCGTCTCCTCGACGAGCACATGTTCAAGGTCCATGGCGGAGCACCCTGTGTGGTCTGCCAGCGACGCTACAAAACCCGTCACGAACTCAAACGCCATCAGCTGAAGCACACCAACGAACGGAACGTCAACTGCTCCCATCCGGGCTGCGACAAGCGCTTCTTTAGCATTCGGCATATGCGCAACCACATCAAAGTCCATTCCGAGCAAAAGAATTTCGTCTGCGAGAACTGCGGCTACAGTTGCCGCAACAAGGAGACGCTGCGCGTCCACATGCGCAGCCACACCGGCGAGCGTCCCTTTGGCTGTCAGGTGTGCGACAAGCGTTTCCCCTCCCACTCCGGACTGCGCGAGCACATGGCCATGCATTCCACGGAGCGCCCCTATGTGTGCTCGGTTTGTGGGGCAACATTTTCACGGCAAAAGGGTCTCTATCATCACAAGTTCCTGCACACGGCCACCAAGCAGTTTGTGTGCAAGCTGTGCGGCAATGCCTATGCCCAGGCAGCTGGACTGGCCGGTCATATGCGAAAGCATCGCAACGATGAGCTCAATGTGTGACCGCCAAAATTGTAGTTTAAGTTCAAAGCACTTTGTGTATCTTCCAATGTCATTTTTGAATTGTTTGTCTCGTTTAAGTTCTTGTTTTTTTTTTGTGGAAATTTCTCAGGACTAGGTTTAGAATATGTAGAGCCAGTAAAATACATATACCCCAGTTTTTTAGTGTAAGCAACACTGAGCTTTGTTTTTTATTTCAATTTCGAAACTACGCGTAACATAAAATTGGGTTTTGGGAGGGGTTTAGGGTCGAAACTTTCGAAAAAGGGTTTTATTTCAATCAGTTGAATTCATACAGGATCTTTAAGAGCCATTTTTTTCTTATTTTCACTCCAAAAGCCGATTTTTTCCAAGTTTTTCAAACTATGGCGCCAATTGCAGCGCTATCGAACTGTTATCGTTTGTTATCGCCTTTTAAATTTCACTTGTCTCCCGCCTGTCTGGGCTTCTTGCTGGCGGCCGTTAAACGTTGATTTCGCTGTCGATGCCAACGTTTATGCTGAGCATATCCCGCCGCCTGGGCATAGGATTTGTCACACTGCGTACACTTGTATCGCTTGTCGCCCCCCATCGCATGCAGCGGCCTGTGATGGTACAAGGCGCGTGAACTCAAAAATCCCACTTTACATTCCTGGCATTGGTAACGGCTGCGTCGCTGCCTAACATCCATATGCCGTTCCCGATGGTTGACCAGTTGATAGCGGGATGCAAAACTGGCCTGGCAGGTATCGCAGCTAAATGGTTTCTCGCCCGTGTGTCGTCGCTTGTGCACTTGCAAGTTGCCCAGAATGCGTGTCCTATACCCGCAATATTCGCACATGTGACGCAGTGCGCAGTCCTTCTGCTCAATCTCTTCCGGCTGGCTGGGCTGCGGTTGACTTGTTGTGGCCTCTGTTACGGGTAGTTTCCCGGCCATTGTCACGCAGCGTATGCTAAATTTAATCGTTGGCATTATGTTTAGACGGGCGATTTACAACTTTCGCTAGCACTTGGCGCCCGATTAATTGCTGTCAAAGAGCGTGAATTGGTCTAAAATTAAAT
Organism: Lordiphosa stackelbergi; assembly: GCA_018904235.1. Classification (NCBI taxonomy): domain Eukaryota; kingdom Metazoa; phylum Arthropoda; class Insecta; order Diptera; family Drosophilidae; genus Lordiphosa; species Lordiphosa stackelbergi. The sequence goes on from JAEIFU010001243.1 coordinate 45,626, forward strand.
TGCTGCAGCGCTGAAATCGGAGCATTTGGTAGGGGGAACAACTAAAGTGTGACATATTTAATAAATCTCTGAACCATATCTGTTTAAATTCCCAGTAAATCGAAACCTTTCAAATCTGAATCCAAAAGATAACTTCTCTTTGGAGAATTGCAAAAAAAACTTGGAATGGAGCATCAAGAAGAGAGAAGTAAAAGTCTTAAACCATAATCTTTGAAAACTTAACAAAAATCAATTCTTAATCGCTGTCCAGGCAGGAGTCGACCATTAAATGAGTAAAAATGAAAAAAAAAACGAGAAAGGCAAAGCTAACTTCGTCTGTACCGAAGTTTTGATACACTTGAAATAGCTTGTCTCAACGGTTAGCGACTTCGACCAAACTTCGCAGATCAGCTTAAAAACATTACATATTACCCATGACCGTGTTTGAGAGCAGTAATATTGAGAACAAACCAGTTTTCTTACTAAAATCCATTTTCCGAACGAACATTTGTATGGCAGCTACAAGAAGTAGTCATCCGATCCGGTCGGTTCCGACATATTAGCAGCGTGCAGTAAAAAGAAGACTCTGTGCAAAGTTTCAGCTCGATAGCTCCAAAACTGAGGGACTAGTTCGCGTAGAAACAGACAGACGGACAGACGGACGGACAAAGCTTAATCGACTCAGCTCGTCATGCTGATCAAGAATATATATACTTTATGTGGTCGGAGATGATTCCTTCTATGCGTTGCACACTTCTGGGCAAAATTATAATACACTTTTCAAGTGTATAAAAATGATAGAGTTGTGTAAAACGCTGCAAAAAAGCTAACGGTTGTAAATGGACGAACAAGAAAGCAATAAAGGAGGCCCCGTTTACATTTGTGAAAGGTTCAGCCATGTCCACGATAGATTACTGCTTAAAATTGTAAAAGATTACCCAAATTCAGGTGAAGCCACAAGCAAGCTCTTATCTACAGGAGACAGATTGAAAAAGGTCTATAACCGAATAACCGAAATATTATAGCTGAAATGGAGCCCCTAAATGGCCCTAATGGAACCAGTTTAATCAATACAATCCAAATCAGTGAATAAGCCATACAAAGAACCATGGTATGACTCTCAGTGCAAATCTTTCATCAATCAATCAATCAATAGAACTGTCATGGGAATCAAATACAGATTCGCAGTTTCTAATTATAAAACGTTATGCAAGCTCAAGAAAACAGAATACTACCATAATCTGGAACTTTGCGTGATATATGGATGACATACGCGAGCTCCAGAAAGGTGGAGTTGTAGTTGGAGACATCAACATTCGGGTTCTTGCGTGGAAAGCTACTGCATTGAGGCGAACGTTTTTTTATGGTGTTTCGAAAAGAAGGAAGACTGGCAGCAACAGAAGAGTGGTTCTTTTAGACGGAGACCGTGCAAGTTGTTTCGGAATTTAATTACCCACTCTATGAGCTTTAGAAAACATATAGATACCAGGTTAAAAGAAACTATAGGAAGCATAAACTTCCTACGGGGTAAATTTTGAGCAATGATAGCCTGAATCTTAGCGTAAAGCGCGGTACGTTTAGGACCAATACATATAATTTTGATGCAGTTGACATGGAGAGCCTCCAGCAGCAGTCTACAGTCCAGAAAGATCTGCAACAAGCATATCCGGGCCAAATGCTAAAAGAGTAATACGTTCTTGAGGCAAATTCTTCCAAGTTTTCCTTATTATTTTTTATCCTCGTTAAAGTCGACTTATGAATGTTGTAGCTTCTGCTGATCTCTGTTGGTTTCTTGCCATCTTGGAGTTCATTTAAAATTAATAATTTTGTTTTCAAAGAAATTGAAACTCTGCCTGTTTTCTCCATTTTTGCGGAAGAATGAAAATTAAAAACACTGGTTGCTTATACAAAATTTTGGAATCCCAAAAAGTTCCTAATGCGGAGGTTGTGACAATAGAATGTTGCTTGTGTAAAGGTTGCTTATAAAGAATGCATACTGTACTAAGTTCTTTGAGATAAAAACGAATAAAATGAAAATTTATAACATTTTTTGGTTGATCTGGCACGCCACCAGATTCAATTTGCGTCTGGGGACAGCGATACGTTTTGGCGCAAAGTGCAGTTCCAACAATCCGCCCGACAAGGTGTTTTGCAAATGAGTACCTGAGAGACTCCGGTCTCCTGGGAGTTGTGTTGCCAATTTGGCCTTTTTTCAGACAGATCTATCCTGTATTTAAGTGCTTCAGCCGGAAATAATGTCAAACATCCCCTATCCGGAATTCTGTCCCTTTTTTAGTTTCCTTATCCGGAAACAAGGGCATAGCCAGGGGGGCATCATTCTCCCGAATGAATCTTCAGTAGGCTTATCGCTGGAGAACACATCGCTTCACTTGCCCTACCATACAATCAATGCTTTAATCGGTTGGGAACCTCATGCGATAAGCCTACTGAAGATTCATTCGGGAGAATGATGAAACGGTACCGTATAGGCAACCAGCTCTTTTACAATAATGCATAAGTTTTTTCAGTTGTGAACAAACACAACTTTTTCTGACTAAACCGCTAAACTCACTAAGTTGAAAAATATAATTTAAGAAGTACTTAAGAAAAGTTCAAGCACAGCTGCCCCCCCCCCAGAAATCTGGCCTTTTTAGACTAAATTGTTTGAATGTAATATGAATGTGGCTATCCATTAAAAATGCAGTCAAACGCATTACGACGCAGTGGATTGAGCTCAAATTGCATTTTCAATCTGCAATCTCTTGACGTCAATAATTTAAATGTGCTGTTTTTGAAACCGATTCTTACTTTCAAAGCAAGGACGCCGACCCAAATTAATTACTGAGTGATTTGACTCTGAGCATTAACTGTCTCAAAACAAAAATAATCCCATCCGACATTCAAGTTGATGTTCTTGAAGATGATTTTACGCAACACGTTAAACGGGATTTGTATTTGTGATACGAGTTCGAATCTAACGTGACAACGTTAAAAGCGAAGATCGATGATTCTGCAGAGAAAACCATTCGACATTACTGTACGGATTTTTGTGATAAAGTTAATCAATCAGCTAAAGCAGATGAATGCTATTTAATATATCATACTTTTTTGCAGCTACAAACATATTTGGAGGTTGCCAGACAATTATGCTACTTTAAAAACGATTGACGCATTTTCGGTGGATCGTGTTATACGATAAAAAGGACACAATTCTTCCGGTTTTAGAATTATTTAAAAAGGGGCGAAAAAATAAGCAAATACGCTCAATACGCCATCATCCACCAATTATAATGGTAAAATGATAAAAACACTTTAAAATTTTGGTCCGAAGTAAAAAAATATCGGGACAGTGCAGGTAACAACCCCTTTTCGGACATGGTAGTTTTTCGCTCTGACTCTGTTTTCATTATGAGTGAAGTAGCATGTAGCATCTTAGCAAATCGGCTACAAGTAGAGACGTTAAATGCTATTTTGCATCAGGTAGTGATATATTCATATTTTTTTTATATCAGTTATACAAATATTTACATGTACTTTATCTCTAGTTTCGGATTGCGTCGGCATAAGTTGATTTGCCACAATAACAATTAACCGGACAAATATTTATCAAATTTTTTCCTTCTTTTTTTTTTTGTAGATGGATGTAATTGTTATTATGTTTTATTTAACGTGTGCTAGGGTCTTGGGTTCTGGTAGATCTTTTTGTTTTTTTCGGTATTCATATCGCTGACAAATCTTCACCTATATTCCCCTTTGCCGCAAATAGGGTAACTGAGATATTGGTGTTTACTTTTGGCATCCTCATCTTTCTTATCTTCCTTCTCTTCCAACACGATTTGTGCCCCCTGGCTACACCTCTAACTATCCGTATTTCATTTTCTGCATTTTTGTATTGATGCTTTCATCAATTTTTGTCAACAAATCACATCTGGGAAACAAAAAAAAAAATCCAAAATTTGGCATGATATGCTACGGTTCAACAACGATGGATTATGCTCACATTGCAATTTGAAGGAGCTAGAGAACTTAAAGCACTTTATTGGAAGATGTCCTATTCTGCAAGAGTTTTGCTGGCGCTCTTTTAAGAAGGGAGTACGTGAGGAAATGGAGCTCTACGCGGCTTTAGATGGAGACATGGGTTGGGAAATCTTGGCCATTTATGGCCAGGATGCTATCCTAAATAGAAAGAAAATATTAAATGAAGAATTTTAATATAATTTAAGAAAATTAAGCTGAACAATATTATATTTTATTTTAAGAAACTATAATTATGTATCAAGTAATGTGTAATGATTAGTGAGTTTAGCTGGATCTAGGTCCGAAAAAGTTGCTTTTGTTCACAACTGTAAACAAGTCGTTATACATGCATTATACATCAAAAAGAGCTGGTTGCTCTGGTAATGTGTAATGTTTAAATGTTCAGAAAAGCTGACGGCTCTAAGCCAAGCTTTTAAATTCGTTTTTATGATATATTTTGTATCTTTTGTATATCGAGAACGGTCGAAAATTTGTAGAACAAAAATAAAAACATCTATCTAAAAAAAAGGCAAATCTAGTCTAAATCTTTTGGGCTTTTGGTTAAAAGACTAAATGGTGCCAAAAATACTAACAGAAAATCCTTTTAAAAAACTCCTAAATGCGCAAGAGCTAGAGCCTCAACTAAACTTTGCGATGCGAGATTCTGAGAGATTCATAACTCAATATCCAGTTTAAAGGAAAACCCCAATGAACTTCGCTGAACAACTAACATGCGCATATAATCATATTTTCGGCACAGGAGAAATTCCTGCGTCTTTTAAAAAAAAGTTTAATTTGGCCGATCTTCAAAAAAGAATGAAAAACGGATCCAGCCAAATATCTCATGTCTAAATGCGGTTATGAATATCTTCACTGGAGCGCTTCACCGGAGGATCACGCGTTGGGTCAATTGCAGCAATATATTCAGCGAATACCAATGTGGTTTTTGTTTGATATTTATATTTTTATTTAAATTGCAGCTTCGACTAAGACTGCCTTCACACTGTCCGACTCATGAGACATGATAGTCTAGTAGTCCTGGTTTTTGTTATGTTTTAAATTCGAACAGCTTGTCAAATTCATAGAATTGTATACTATCATTTCTCATGTGTCGAACAGCAATCGTTAAGTTTAACTTTCTACATATTTAATCAAAGGCAATTCTAAAATTATAAATAAACGCTCGTGACTAACGTTCCAGCACGCTCACGGGCCCATCCCTACATGGTTACATGTTAGAGATGAGTGATGCGGTACAATAAAAAATAACAAAAATATCAGTAAGAACTTTCGGTGAACAAACGGGACAGGGAGAGGAAGCCAATCCTCGCCAGCAACATGTTAAAACACTGTCTCGTTAATGTGGACTATACGCGGCTGCATGCCAAGCAACAGCTGCGTCCCAAATGCGGTGAAATATTCTATGAGCAGGAGTGCAACAGTTTCCAGCTCGTGTGCTGCCTGTGCGAGATGAAGCATTTCGCTTTTGAGGATTTTGTGCGACACATACGCAACGTGCACTTTGACAAGCAGGGCAAACCGCTGACGCACACTGTGACAGCAGTGGCTCTGGAGGAGCCCACCACATTGCTCGACCAGAAGGAGGAGGACCTTGACGATGAAGAGTTTCTTTCCGAAGCCGAGGAATTTGAACCAGATGTGGATCAGGACTTTGATGAGGATGACATAAGGCCCTTGCGAGTGTTGCCTCTTAGTGTGGCCAAGTCGGAGGAGTGTCAGCCTGCTGAAGATCAGGCTGCGGATAGCGATGATGGCGGCGGTGGTGATTTGGAACCAGTGAGTGCACCAGAAGACGAGGCCGACGAGGATGAGTGCGCTGATAAGCAGACTGTGTTCAAGGTAAGTCTAAATCTGTAACCCGTTGGCTCTCCGCTCCGACTCTCTGCTCGCTTTCTTTCAGAAACAACGCCAGCCCAAGGAGTACAACTGTGAGCACTGCTCTCGCAAGTACACCACACTTAAATACCTGAACATACACATCAAAATGAGTCATCCACATCCCAAGGCCTTCAAGTGCAACGATTGTGATGCCACCTTCGATGTGGATCGTGCCTTGGAGTCACATCGTCGCAAACAGCATACGGAATTCACCTGCAAGCTGTGCGATAAGGTATTCAAGAGCTCACGCACCCTGCTGCGCCATGTCCAGGGTCACTCCGGGCTGCGTCAGTACAAGTGCGAATTCGAGAACTGTGGCAAATCCTTTGTCAATCAGCACAATCTCACCTCGCACCGGCGGGTACACAGCATGGAACGCAACTATGTGTGTGAGCTGTGCGGATATCGTTCGCGCTACCGCGAGGCACTTATAGTGCACCGACGCTCGCACACGGGAGAGAAGCCTTTCAAGTGCCAGACCTGTGATCGCGCCTTTGCCTCCAGATCGCTGCTTAATGAGCATCAGGCCATGCACTCAACAGAGCGACCCTACAAATGTGACAAGTGCGAGGCGGCCTTCTCTCGCCCCAAGGCCTTATATCATCACAAGCATCTGCATTTGGGTGTGAAGAAATTCAAGTGCAAAATCTGTGGGAATGCCTATGCCCAGGCGGCGGGTCTATCGGCACATATGAGAGGACATAAACTGCAGGCGGCCAATGGGGTGGCAGATGGTGGAGAAGTGGCTACCGGCGGCGGCGGAGGCGGCAGCGGCAGCAGCTTGGAAATGCTTTTCACCTTTTAATGTTTGTGTTATTAAGTATTCCGTTTAGAATGTTCCATCTATATGTGTATATATATATATGTAGCGTTGCCTAAGGTTTAAGATTAGTTTAGAAGGTAAAAGAATGTTCCAAGAGATCAACTTAAATCCCTGTTCCTGGTCTGTAATCCCCACCACCCGTCCGTTGAACTTTTGAAAATATTCTTTTTAAATGTTTTTAGTTCTTAATGATTAAACTCCAAGTCAGAATGACACAAAAACTAAAGAAAATTTTGGGGTTTTAAATCAATGTCTCCTTCATTTCTAGTCCACATAATTCACACATAGCTTCAGATGGGAAGGCAAGGGAAGGCAGGCTTTATTCCAAGTTTCACACAAGTTTTCTTACTATTTCAAGTTTTAAGTCAAAACTTTTTCATCTTTCCCGTGCAATTTTTTTCAAGACCAAAAGCAATGATACTTGTAATTTTGGTAATTTTAATCGATTCCCCTTTGGGATAAGATTTATACGATTTTCGTTCAAATTAAGTTTCGAATTGATCCTTAACGAGCCTAAGAAATGACTTGTCAACCATTCATAAACTCTCTTTAACATAGCTATTATCAGACTGCATTCCTTTCTTGAGAGTTGCTAATTGATTTGTGTAAGTATTCCGTTTACTCCAAGGGACGATGTGCTCAATATTCTAAGGTGTTTTTTTAACATCTAATCAACTTTAGCCAGAAGACAAATTTACTGTACGATATTTAGCGTTTATGAGGAGCACAGGTACGTATTTAGCAATAAGACATATCGTTGCCCTTCAAGCCCTGGAGGCTGACAATTCAATCCAGGGGTCGGCAAAAAAACACATTCACATTTTGGCCACTTTTGCTAGGCGGTATTGTTTCCAAAGCAACACAGCGATGACACTTTTGTATGCACAGTAGATAGCGACGCGGCGACCCCTAATCCAATCGAATAATGTACTGATTTATTTCGGACAAAGACAGAACATTCGACTAAATGATATTTCGGGCATGTAGATAAGGATTTTAGAGCTAATCAAATCATTTTCTAGGTATTCGAATTCGCAAGCGTGCAAAAAGTAAAATATTTACTTGATAAAATTAAAATATTCGGAAATTCGAAAACGGAAACAGGCCTTCAAAAAGCTCCTCTCTTTCTTTTGGAGCTAAGGTTTTGTTGTTGGAGCGTGCAGACCTGAAACAACAACATGTGTTGAGTATGTGACTCTTTTCTCTGAATTTTGCTTATGCGTAGTCAGCCCTCACCTCGCTCGCAGTGGCTTTTCGCTATTCACGGCGGCATACACATTTACACAAACAAAAATCAGGGTTCTCTGTCTATTTCTTGTAGTTGTTCTTGCTTAAAATATATTTTTTGCAATTGTATTTGATTCCAAACAACCGTAAGCTCACTCTGGGCACCCCTGCACTAGGGTTGTCGATATTTCTCAAAATATCAATAACGATAGTATCAAAAATCAAAATTTTCAATATTGATATTTGGACTATCGCGTCCAAAAAACATTAATATATCGTTATTTTCTAAAGCTTAAGAAAACTGTGTTGTGTTCTCGCTTTTTTTAAATTATGTGCCGAAACAAAACAGAAATAGTTTAATTTTTAGCAACAAAAACCCCGGTTTGAATGCTACTCTGTACTCAAACTATCGGTTACTGTGTTAAAAGCGGGGAGGAAATCTCTCTTACTAACATTAGCAATGCCAAGATTGGGGAACACACACAGTCACAAAGGTACGGGCAGCCAGCACTGTTTTTATGTGTGCCGGATTTTACTGTCATGTCGTTAAGGAATTCCCAAACGATTATGGCAGCTCCGGCATGGAGTAAGAGTCGTTGGGGCCAGTACATGTAGGCACAGGTCACTGAAGATTTGGTAGAGGTACCAATGAAACAGCTGTATGACCACCTAGCCTCCTTTGTGGTGTGTTGTGTTCCTGCTTTTGAAGTTATGTACAAACATAACGAGACCTAGAGCCAGCGTACTATTGATGGTTTGACAACTGAAAAGTATTTAAGAAACGACTTTAACATAAAACTGCTTATGTCCATTTCTAGTGGCCGTTATATTTTATCTCTTCAGCAGGATAACTTTAAGATTTAAATGACTTAGTTTTAGGGTCCAGAAAGTATAAGTGTTCATGTCGATATCTTCCATATATTCCAGCACTGACACCTCATATTGGGTCATATTGTTGCATCCATACGTGTGTGATAAGTTCTTAGATGCGATTTTAAGTAGTATTACCAGATGTTTTATCGGGCTTGCACCTATTACCATAGTTCTCCTTTTTTGATGATTAAGCCTGTCCGATTCCGTCTGGTTAATGTTGGGTTCGATTGTCAGTCTTGATACCCTATCTCTGTCTGCGATTTTATTATTGTGACCAGAGATTAAAACCGAAACGAATAACGATCAGGGTTACGGTTACTGTTTTGGTCGACCGCTTTTTTTCTGGTTGCGGTTATATGTATAACGGTTTTGGAATATCTTTTACGGTACGGATTACGATAATTCTTTAAAAAAATAACTGAAAATCATGCAGACAAAACCGGCCCAATTTGGAATCTCATTTATTCAGTTAATGTACTAAATTTAAATTTCTAATACAGAATAGCCCTGAAGGATCCAGGCTTTTTCAAAACTGGTTGATCAAATTTTCGCATCCCAGGGTTAAGATTTTATGAAAGCCAACGTCATTTACAACTTAAAATTTTATGCATCACCAGAGGTCCGGAATATCTCACTCAAAATGAAAGTGTTGTAAAATAACCCTGTTATTTTTAGACACTTTGAAATATGTCTCAAACAGATAGAGTGATTTATTTTTGAGTATAAGTGTTTCGGTCAGTGAAAGTGACTTATTTTTCAAGTGTAAGTGTTTATCTCAGTGAGAAACACATATTTTCATTTTTTCTGTTATGTGTTTTTCAATAACACTTATAATTGTGAGAAAAATATAAGTGTCTTTTTAGTCAAAGTCTTTGGAACGGACATTTTCAACACTAAATTTCATTAACAGCAATAAGGGCATACAATTATAAGCCGAAAACTTTAATTCTGAAAGGTATTTTCTTGCCGCGGTTACAAGAAATTTGTAAAGGAAGTTTGACTTTGTGGGTGTAAAGGGCTGGAAAATCATATAAGGATCAATGTGAAATCGCAGTTCACAGCTACAGGATCTCCATGGTAATACAAGTGCCTAGGAAACTGCTTTTTAAAACCTCAAATGACCACACTCAATCAACAATGCAAATGCATTTAACAGTAATTAAGAAATACGAGTTTTATATATCAAACCTTAACATAGCCGTGATAATGACAATACTCAACCGCGATAAATACCATGGATGACCTGTGGTAAAGAATATAGTCAAAATCATAAAGATTGTGTCAAACAAAGAGGACCAAAAATTGTAATAATGCTAAATAAACTTTACTCTCAACCAAGGGAAAATCATGCAAGGATCAATGCATAAGCTCAATTCAATGATAAGAGACATCCATGGACCATGGGAATAGAACCACATTACACTTAAAAAATGCTTTTCAAGACCACAAATGACATCACATAACTACAAAAATATGATTACGACAATACTAAACCGCGATATATACCATGGATGACCATGTGTCCACTGATCTAAGAGCTATTTTTTTCGGAAACTGGCGTCATTCTGAAGCTTAAGAAAATTGTCTCGCTTTGAGGAGCCGACACGCGCAAGCATACGTCGCAACAAGTGTAATTGCCTTACATAATAGTAAGTTGAAAGAACAAAATTCATGCTTATTGACGCACGGCTGGGCGCAGCAGGTAAAGTGTGCGGGATCGAGACCCGCTTGGCACTGAAGCAGATGTTTGCAAATTAAAACAAATGCAGTGTGTGTCTCGTTTGCCGACTCGATTTTATCTGATAAGGTTGGTTTTTTACTGTTTTTGTTGTTGGACTGCTCCCAAACTTAAATTTCGTGACCACCGCAGGTATAAAACATTGTTCCTAATCACATCTACAAAGTAAATTATCTTTTACATAGCTAATAGAGAAATAACACTTATCTTTATTTACTTTCGTTTTTCTGTTATACTATAACTGTTATCAAAAAACACTTTGAACATATATTATTTTTTAAGTGTTATTGAACAACAGTTAAATTTTTCTCTCAACATTTTTCGGTTAACAGAAAACACAAATAAAATAAATATAAAAATTAAACTCAGTGAGGAGAACCGAAGAATTGCTCAAGATTTTTGTGTTTCTCTCATATTATAATATCTATTCTTTATATCATATAAAACACAAATTAAATAACTTTATACAAAAAGTTTAATCTATGAAAAATAATAGTTTAGTTATTTAAAAATTCTTGAATTTTACGCCTTGAGAGTGATTTAAATTATAAATATTTATTAATTTTTTGAAATGAGTTTGAATCGGATAAATTGGTACGCAGTTATTGTGGAATTTTTATATAGATCTTCAAAATGAGTGTAGATTGGATCGAATGATAAACAAAAAAGTTTCATACAACAGTTTTCCGTGAATTTTCCGAATTTGTGGATAGATTTTTCAGACACGCTGTTTCTATTTTATTATGTGTAACTTTGAAAATAAGTTTGGAGCTAATCGCTGGGCACTACACTCTTGCCTATGCAACCTTGACCACCATTTTACCAGGGGTAGTAAATTTGCGAATATTGTTGAATTTTTACATCGTTGTTGTACAACAGTTTTCGCGAGATTTCCGACTTTGGGGATAGATTTTTAAAAATTTCAAAGTTATGCATTTTATATTTTATATTGTGTGTGAAAATGAGTTTGAAGATAATCGCTGGGCACTAAACTTTCTCCCACGTAACCTTGACCACCCACTTTCCACCCAGGTGGGGTGAATTTTCTGGAATATTGGTATGCAGTTATGGTTGAATTTTCATATTGATCTTTGAAAATGATTTACAACATGATCGCATGAAAAACAAAAACGAGAAAGGCAAAGCTAACTTCGTCTGTAACGAAGTTTTGATACGCAAATAGCTTGTCTCAACGGTTAGCGATTTCGACCAAACTTCGCAGATCAGCTTAAAAACATTACATATTACCCATGGCCGTGTTTGAGAGCAGTAATATTGAGAAGAAAACACATTTTCCGAACGAGCATTTCTAGGGCAGCTACAAGAAGTAGTCATCGATCCGGTCGGTTCCGATATATTAGCAGCGTGCTGTAAAAGAAGACTCTGTGCAAAGTTTCAGCTCGATAGCTCCAAAAGCTGAGGACTGGATTCGCGTAAAAACAGACAAGACGGACAGACGGACGGACAAAGCAATCGATTCAGCTCATCATGCCAAGTCAAAGAATATATATACTTTAATAATGGTCTGGAGATGATTCCTTCTATGCGTTACAAACTTCTGGGCAAAATTATAATACACTTTTCAAGTGTATAAAAGGGTTATACAGCAGTTTTCATATTTTTCACATTTCCTGAAAGAATTTTCCAAAATCCGATCTAAGTGCTCTCACTTTCAGCATAAGATAAACTACTGAGAAAGAAGCTCAAGCCTATCGTTATAGTTTGACTTTTGCGGCAGTCACCAATCAGTCAGTCAGGATGAACTCTTTTATATTTATAGATATTAAATCTCCATTCAAACAATTCAGGATTTATTTTTGAACATATCAGCAGTCGTGTGTTCAAATTATGGCTAACTTTCCTAACTATTACGGTGTTTGTAGACTGAGAATCGCATTCAATGTCTTTTCAGTTTATGTATAGAGATAATGAGAAAGGTAAAGATTTAAGTTAGCTGCGTTGCTTCTTTCTCGTTTGCTCTTTTCCTTTTGTACCCATTACCAAGAGTGCAGCGCATACTAAATAAGACAATGTGTAAACGTTTATCGAAATTTTTACTACTAAAGGAAAACCGAAATTTCTGTTTCGGTACTGATAACCGGTGATAACCGGTTATGTTAATAAATATTATACGGTTACGGTTATAAGCAGCATAACACCCACGCCAATGTCCCTGAGCCAAGCCCTCCCTTTTAGTAGACAGAGTGTGTTGCTAAACCAACGCTTTGTGTGTTCTTTACAATCTGTTTGAAATTCGGTTTGTAATCTATAAAAATTGTTTTCAAATTTATCTAGTCATGGGGTGGTTTTCTAGGTTGCCCTTCAGTTCCAAAGCACTACCGCCCTAGTTTCGCTGAAAAGCTAGCGAATTCGGCGCTAGTTATTCGCTAGTGTCCAAGTAATCCGGGCTGTAGTCAGTACGAACGAGCTGACTGACATGCTTAAAAACAAATCGAAGCCAGAAAATGCGTTTCGCTTTAAATTTCTTTCAGCGAGTGACCCGACAAAAGGAATAGGAAAACAAGTAAGAACATTGCTATCCCTTTTTTCGTGTGTCTTTTCAATTCGTATTCTGCTTAGCGTCAGAAATTATTTCTTGTTGTGACGCTTAACCGAGTGTATGTTTTTGGCAAATAAAAATAAAAAAAATACTATAATAAAATATTTAAAGTGCAAAAGTATCATCAACTATAATAAACATCATCAATTTACAATTACAGGTAACAATATTAAAAGTAAAAACTGATAAAAAACATAATATATTTTGTTTGTTATTTTTAAAAATTTTTATTGTTACAGATCAACGATAAAATCAATAGTCTCTTGGATAAGCAAAGCCAAAGAAGTTTTAGCGCTCCACATTATTTTTTTTTTTTTTTTTATATACAATTTGATCCACTTTTCAACCACCTACCCTCCGCCAAATCTTTGAGAGCGGTTTCCGGATGTTTATATAAATAAAGCCCATTAACAAACTGAGGTGTGTAATAAAAAATAAGTAAGCACGACAGTATTGATTCCCATTTAAATTAAATAAATTCAAAAATATAACCTTGAACCTTTTGGAAAATCTGCTACCAAGGTCTGGGAACAAATTCTGTTAGAGGCCAAACTTGGTAGCTTCTCTCAACCGTTGAACGTAAAATTGGAAGCATAATGTGGAAAGACTTCGCCACTAATGCAAAATCGTAGGTCCACTTCAAAATCTCCCCTTGCCATTCACTTGGTTTTTCAAGTTCTGCCATCTTTGGATTTTCTTTCCTCAGTATTTTACCCATATTTTGTTTCAACATTTATTTGGAACAGGAACTTACAGCTAAGCGCATAATAGGTGTTCACATATTCTCGTACATACATATATGGTTAACATAGCTCTTCATCTGCATCTATCCTAGCTTAAACAAACATCTCTTTCCTAGACACAAAAAAAAAAAAAAAAAAAAATACCACAACTTAACAAATCTTTGGTTAACAGAATACATCTACATATTTGTGTTTAGGCCCACACCCGTATGGTGTAGTCCCAGCTGCCGGTGGAGAGGGCTGTGCCATCGGGCGACACCTGCACGCAGGAGACCTTGTTCTCATGTCCATACAGCAGGCATACGCGCTCCGACTTGAGTGTGTCCCACAGATTGACGGTGTAGTCATTGTAGCCGGCGAACAGTAAGCGCCCGCTAACCGAGAAATCCACCGAGTTCACACCAAAGATTATGCTCTCCTTGGCAAAAACGGCCACCTCGCGATCCGCTCGCATGTCGTACAGACGGCAACTGCTGTCATCGGAGCCGGTGGCTATGGCATCGCCGCATGGATGGAACTTGACGCTGTTCACATCGGACTGATGACCCTCAAAGGACTGCACCACATGGCCGGAGCGCATGTCCCAGATGAAGGCCATGCGATCGCAGCTGCCGGAGACAAAGGTGTTACCCGTCTCGTTGGGTGCCAAATCAATGGCCATTACATCTCCCGAATGGCCATGGAAACTCTGCAACAGTTGGCCCGATTCCACGTCCCACAGGGCACAGGTGGAGTCACCGCTGCCCGTGAGTATCTGCTGATCCGAATTGGGGTAGATGCAGCATGACATGTAGCTAGTGTGGGTGCCCACGGTACGCTTCTTGGCGGCCATCTCCTCGTCCGAGGTGATGGGATAGACAGTGACCTTGTTGTCGAGTCCGCCGCAGGCCACAAAATTTCCCGACGGGGCATAGGCGCAGGCCATAATCCAGGTGGTGGGCATGGTCACGGCATGCTCCTTATTGGTGGTAAACGCATCCCAAATGATCAGACGGCCATCCTGCGACGAGGAAATGATGTGCCTCTTGTCCGGACTCCAATCGGTGCACAACACCTTGGCCTGATGCCCCTTGAGTACCTTGCGTGGCTTGATATTGACATAGGCAATCTGCTCCAGCCGTTCGGCAATGTTTGAGAGATTCACATCGTTAAGCTTTTGGCGCTCCTCCTCCAGTTTGGTTTTCAAGTTTTCCGCCTCCTTCAGCAAGCTGGCCATTTTTTCGTTTGCATTGACAATGCTGGTGGCCACAGCACTCTCTGACATTTTCTGGAAAAAATTCGATTCGATTTGGCTCTAGGCGCTGGGCGAAAAATCAATGAAAAGCCACTGCCTGGAGGAACTGGAGGAAAAAAAGTATACATGTATCGGCTGTTATTTTTTTGGCTTTAATCAACGCAGGGTTGATTTATTTGGTTGGTCGCATCAAGAAGTGCATTGACCAGTAATCGAATTTGAAAAAGCGCGCGCGGCAACTTCCATGACACAAAAGATTGGCCAGTGGTGAATCCACACTTTTACAGTCTACATTAATTTAAAATTAGAGCTCAATTTTTGCTTCATTAATAAATTTCGCCAACTCTCTGTAAAAAAGTAATTCCTTTGACATTAACAAATCTTTAAGATTAATAAAACGATTGAAAATTTTGTATTTTCTTCTTAGGGTAGTAAATCTTCGACAGTGAAACAATACATGATCAGCAGACTCCAAGAGACCGCATAATTCACAGATATTTGAGTTAGCCCTCTTTATTTGGTGTAAAAAACTTTGTCATATGTATGTCCTGTTAACAGTCTGTTTATAACTTTAATATCTTTAGCCTTCCATTTCAATCGCGCATGCCATGGATTTTCTGGTAATTCTGGAAATATTTCTGCAAAAAAACTACCTTTTAGCAAGGAAATTTCTTTATAGTGATTATTCCACAGAGTATATAGTCTTTTTTTAATCATTCTAATTGATTCTCCCAAGTTTTGGGTTATTTGCATGACTACCCCATCTGTCATAGCCTTTTTGGCAATGTCATCAGCCTCTTCATTTATTTTTATATTTTTATGGCCTGGAGTCCATATTAAATGTAATGTTTCAATTTTAGCCTTCTTTACAATACTGTGTATTTCAGCTGCAATGTAGTTATTTGTACTTTTATTCCTTAAAATGGAGAGTGCACCCATGCTATCACTAAAAATAACCACTTTCACATATTCTTTTCTATGTGCGACAAGAACAGCCATCTTGATGGCAATCAGTTCTGCACACACAGAACTCAGTTTCTTGTTAACTTTGTACATATAATTTGACCCGTCAAAGGTATCTAGGATACCCATTCCAGATAAGTCATCCTTAACTGAGGCATCAGATGCCATAATCACAAAATTTTGTTCTCTGTAGGTGGAGATTTTTTCCCTGTAGCTTGCATTCAATTCCTCATTTGAAATTTCAGTCTTTTTGTTCCGAAGAGTTTTAATATTTACATTAATTTTTTAGAAGCTGCCACATTATATACAACACCGGTTATATCAAAAATATCCTTAAATTCCTTAAAAACTTCAGAGTAACTAGTTTTGATATTAGTGCAATTAATGTCTACATATAGTGGTGGATTAGTCCTTTTGATGTTTAAAATTTCTTTGGCAGTGAGCAGCTTTGCTCTAAATTCTGGAGGTAAAATTCCTGCAAGTGCAAAAACGATGTGTTTGGGAGTGTATGGATTGACCCCAATACACCTCCTGAGAGCTTTAGCTTGCACAATTTGAAGATCTTTTTTGCTGCCAATTTTTAAGTTTGCAAAAGTTGTAATAGCATATTCTTGTTTTGATCTTATAAAGCTTTTAAAAATATTTACAGCCACTTTTGGTTTTAGACCTGCTTTAACAGTTGTTGCCATATTCAGTAAGCCTAGACCACTTTTGCTTTCTGCCTTAATTTTTTTTATTTGGGGCTTTTGCGAGTTGTTAGAAGCTATGATCCTTCCTAAAAACTTAATCTCCTGTTTTGTTCTATTATCTGATTTTCAATAGTCAGATTTAGTACTCTGCACTTACTTGTACTCATGGATAGAGCAGCCATTTTACTGGGGTTGAAGCTCATTCCTAAATCTTTGCATAACATATTGAAATCTTCAATCTTGTTTTGCAAGTTTTGACTAGCGTTGGTAAAGTTGGCTGAGCTAGACAATATGATGAAGTCATCAGCAAATTGGAAGACTTTAGTATCTCGATTTGCAATTTGATGCAGTCTTTTAGTGTAAATGTTGAACAAAATTGGCGACAACACGCTACCCTGGGGAATTCCTCCTTTAACTTCTTTTGTAGCTTTCCCCACAAATGTTATATACTTCAGGAAAATTTTCCCACATCATAATTTGCTTAAGAAAATTAAGGTTTACACAGTTGTAAGCATTGTTTAGGTCAAGGCTGACAATTGCAACCACCTTTTTTTCCTCTTTTAACAATTCACAAGTGTTTATGATGTCATTTATACACATAGCAGCCGATTTGTGCTTCCTATATGCATATGTTCTGCAAGGCAAAATGTTGTGCTGATCTATCCAAGTATTTAATCTATTTTTTATCAAGGAATTCAAAGTCTTAGCCATAACAGGTATTAAGGATATCGGTCTAAAGTTCCTATAATCATCTAAGTCTTTGTCTTTTTTTGGAATAGGAACAATTTTGACAATTCGCCATTCATTTGGAATGTTGCAATTTTTCATAATCTTATTAAATTCTTTGAGTAAGTTCATTTTCGTGTCCTTACTCAAATTCCTCAACATTTCAAAGGTGATACCATCATGTCCACCAGCAGTGCTTTTTTTGTTTTGTAACATTTCGTCTAGTTCATCAAAGGTAAAAACTTGTATACATTCAATGTCGCAAGATTTAGCTGTTTGAGCAGCATCACCTGCCTCCATTGGTACTTGACTGTTTAGGTGTTCTAAGTACACTGCACTATGAGAAGGATTAAAAGAACTGTGTTCCTGTGTATCAAAGCCTTTTAAGGCTTTGAGAAACCTCCAAGCTGTTTTTGCATTTATATTTACTTAAACATGCCAGTGTGACCGTATTGTCAAATTTCCCAGTTGGGAAATTTTGTTGCCATAGTAAAAACAGCTGTGACCAGAGTTTGGCCCGGCCAAGTCAAGTCCCAATTAAAAGGAAGATGATCAAAGTGGACTCGTCTCCCAAATTAGCCGGCGGAGGCCCCTTTCAAAACTTCCAATGCGGCGAGGTTTTATTCACTAGTCCCGCCAGCTACGATGTGTGCTGCTCTCTGTGCGCCCAGCGACTGCCCTGGGATAGTTTTCCCAAGCATTTTCAAGTAAAGCATCTTCCGGGCACCGCGCCAACAGCGGCGCTAAAAGTGGAAAGTGATCCCATTGCCCAGGAGCATTATGAATCGGATGAGCAAGCGGATGTGGACTTGGAGCAAATAGCTTTGCTGGATGATGATGCCGATGATAGCGAGGAACACAAGCCTGAATCAGCAGCGGAGGCATCTCTAGATCTGGATTGGCCAGGTGGTGTAAGCGAGGTGGATGATTTGGAGTACGATGACGACGACGACGACGATGAAATGGACAACGATGGCCTGGGAGAACCAAAAGAAATGCTATTCCAGTGCGATAAATGCGAGCGTGTCTACAAGTCGAAACGCAGTCTTCAGTGCCATAAGCGCACCAAGCACAGCGATAAGCCACAACCGCCTAAGGTTGTCACCCTCGATGGTCGCACCCGCAAGCCCAAGGCAGCGCCCAAGATCTTCAAGTGCGATGTGGCCGATTGTGATCAAACATTCCGCACAGAGCGCGATCTGCGCGGGCATGGCTATAAACACACGGGTATTTTCTGCGACATTTGCGGCAAACCCTTCACCCAGTCAGGGAATATGCTGAGGCATCGCCAGCGCCACAGCGGCATTAAGTCGCACAAGTGCCAGGAGCCGGATTGCGAGGCCGCCTTCTATACCGCCAAGGAGCTCAATTCACACAAAATTTGCCACACACGTCGCATGCCCTGCATTTGTGAGATATGCGGACGACAGTGTCGCGACAGGGGGGTGCTCACCGCCCACATGCGACGCCATACGGGCGAACGGCCGGCCAAGTGTAAGGTGTGCGACAAGGCATTCTATAGCTTCCATGACCTCAATGTTCACGCCGTCTCGCATACCAATCTGCGCCCCTTCATCTGCGATGTGTGCGGCTCGACATTCCAGCGCAAGAAGGCGCTGCGTGTGCACAAGCTGCTCCACTCAGATCAGCGTAAATATCCCTGCAAGCTGTGCAACAAGACATTTGCCCAATCTGGAGGCCTGAATGCACACATGCGAACCCACGAGCCGGGTGGCACCAAGTCCAAGCTACTGGGACCAGCGCCGATTATAAGCACAAATGTTGAGAAATCTGTGACGACCATGGAGTTGAGTAAAGAGCAGGCACCTAATCCAACAACCATTACAATGGCCATCGAGGTGAACGAAGTTGGAGACGAAGTTGTGGCCAATTGGAGTGTTGCGTAGCCACTAAAACCTTAAGTAGATTGTTAAGTTTTAGCTATAAGTTGGCCATAATTATTCTACATTGCCCGGCATTTTTGCTTTACCCATTATGTCCGATTGATTATCCCATTTTATTAGGTACCAAGAATAGGATAAATCACTTTAGTATCTATTTATAGGTGTATTTTTTAAATTATATGAGTTCCAAAGAACTCGAGTTCATGTAGGTGATTCCTTTACGGTTTCTCATCTTTTAACTGTCACATAAATTTACAAATAACCAAGTAAATTGTAAATTGCTTTTTTTGTGACACAGCCACAACATTAAAACAAATATTTATTCTTCATTAAGATCAAACCAGTTTGTAAATCACTTTTCTAGCTTTGGAATGGGGCTGCAAACTAGTGTTGGGTTTTTCTTGAGTAAGCTTTCTCACTAAACTATTGTTTAGAGTTATGGAAACATAATTCAAATCGTGTTTAATACTCTGTACGGAAGGTACACGAAGTATATTAACTTTGTGCAAAAGTAGGTAACAGGGAAGGAAGGAATCATTTCCGACCCTATAAAGTATATATAATACTGATGAACATCAATAGCCAAGTCGATATAGAAATGCCCGTCTGTCCTTCCGTATGAAAGAAGAGATGGTAAGAGATAGTTGTTTGACTTGAATGGGACATAAAATTCTTATGCTTGCAGGCAGATCAATTGACCCTTTGGTGTTTCCTGAGGACCCCTTCCATCCTACAGTTGAACATACTATCGATTTGCCTTCTTGTGTGTGCTCTGTCCCTGGGAATTAGTCGGCTAAAACACGCTGTTTTCAAAATGCAGACTTTTTGAAAATACTGGGTTTTTTTTTTTGTCTCAATTGGGTTGGTTTTGTTTATTTATTGATGTCGCCATAAAACTTTTTTATGAAACCTTTTTTTTTTTTTTATCCCCCTTGGGGGGGTTTATAATTTTTTTGTTTTTTTTTTTGTAACGAAGGAAGTATATTATCAACGCCCAGCCTAAACGGCTTATCGTACTGGTTTGAGATTTGGCATTGACCTTCGTTTAGTTCTGCAGGCGCGTACTAAGAAAAAAAATTTGGAAAATTCCACCCGGAAAAGACGGAAGAGCGTCGGAAAAGATGTTATGGGAAAAATTTTATTTCTCATTCGATTGACTTGAAACTTGGTTTTTAAGCATAGTACGCGAAATGATTCGACACGTGTTTTCCCGATTTCGGAAAATCCGCCCACGAGGAAAATGGCCGGAAAATTCTGCAAGCAAAAACTATTTTTCATCCGATTGGCTTGCGACTCGGTTTGTAAAGACAGAATACGAAATAGTTCTAAATGTGATTTTCCGAAGTTTGTAAAATTTTACCCAACGCGTTGGGTATCCAACCGTTGCAACGGTCGGAAAATTCCCGGAAAAGTCTGCATGAAATAAAATTTTTTTCATCGGATTGGCTTGAAACTCGGTTTGTAAGGGTAGAATACGAAATAATTTGAAATGTGATGCCCCCATGCGGGAAAATTCCCGGAAAATTCTCAATGGAAAATACTATTTTTCACCCGATTGACTTGAAACTTGGGTTGTAAGGTCAAAATGAGAATTCATTTGTGTTTTCATTTTCCGATGTTGGAAATACCGCCGGGATGCCCACTGGGAATTGGTTGGGAAGTGGATGGGATGTGAGGGGGATGTGGGTGGTTAATTGTTTTGGAAGTGGGTGGGATATGGGCGGGAAGTGGGTGGTATGTGGGTGGTATGTAGGTGGGAAGTGGGTGGGATGTGAGCGGGATATGGGCGCGATGTGGGCGGTAAGTGAACGGTAGGTGTGTGGGATTTGGGAGAGATGTGGGTGGGATGTAGATGGGGTGTAGGTGGAAAATGGGTGGTATGTTGGTGGCAAGTGGGTGGACAGTTGGTGGGAATTGGGTGGAGAGTGGGTGGGATGTGGATGGGAAGTAGGTGTTATTGCTACGGGTTATTGCTAGTATTCTATACATTAAAAATATTTGTAAAAAAGTACAACCTAATTTTTTATAAGCCAGTTTTTTTTTTTTTTTTTTAATTAGATGCTATAAACATTATAAATTTAACAAATTTTCAAGTCTAGATTATGACAACGAGAACATTAAAATCATTCAAAAACAAAAAAAAAACAATAAATAAGGTATCAACCTGAACTTTTAGCCTTCTCCCTTCCCTCTTAATTGAAAAAAATTTTTAGCGCCTGATCATTAAATTTTACATCATCGGTGATGGAAGTACCGTTCACATACATATGCAAAGTAGAACGTTCAGCAATGGAACGCCGGCGGTTTTCCCAGTAGAGATTGTATCCTGTTATTATAACGTTTGTTATATTCAAACACTCCACCAAATGGAGTTTGCACAGCTTGGGGCAGGCAACAATAAGATCTAACACGGCTTCATTGCTAATAGTTTGCTCTCTCAATGAAAGTATCTCTAAATTATTCAGCTGGGCCAGCTTATTAACATCGGCATCCGCCAATCCATCAAGATGGGGCAATATCAGTTCACGCAAACCCTTGAGATTTTTAATTAAATCGAAATGAGTGGAGTTCATAAAATTGGGCGCAGCATTAAGCACAACCAGGCTTTTAAGTTGTTCGCCCTTCTCGGCGAAACTACGAAGCAGTTCTAAGCTAAGCTGGAGGGAAAAAATGTAGTTTGTTAGTTTTCTAGTCACTCTTTTACCTACTTCATAGGGGTCCGGCTCTAGTTCGTAGGCACAAATTATGAGCTTTTTCAACTTAGGACAGTTGGCCAATTGGTCTTCATCGTTTCGCGGGCAGGCACTAAACTTCAGCACCTCCAATTCAAGGCAATGCTCTACCATGCCACTATAGATATTCCATTCCCAATCCGCTTCCACTTCTATCCAAAATGGATTGAACTCCTTCGACTTAATATCTTGTATATAAAACTCTCGCAACCTGGGCAAAGCCTCACAGATTTCAGCCAAATGACGGGGATGCACATTGGCGCAACAATCCAAGCAAAGACACTCCAAAGAACTGGGCAAGCGATACATAAACTCGCCAGTGAGCTCCTGATTATAGCTCAAATCCAGAGACTTCAACATGCTCAACTCCTGCAGAAACGTAAACGAGAAGTCGGTGATGAAACAATTGCGCAGAGCCAAGTGCTCCAAGCTTTTCATGGCCATGGACCCAACACACATTGTCAGCAAGTTCCCAATCGGCATACGAACAAGCTCCAATTGTAGATTCTTGAGATTGGGACAACTCTCAGCCAAAAGTTTGGCCATCTTTTGGCCATGTGGCCAGTTTGGCGAAAAGCTGCCACCCAAGCGGTGTAGATGCTGGCCCGACATCTTGAAGAAATCTATCAGATTCCATTCGGTTAGAGTGGCCATTTCGTTCATGGCAATCACACGACTAACTTCGGGTGAGGCGGCCTTGTAGATTTCACGAAAGACTTCATCGGCACGGGCAAAGTCTAAACGCTCCTTCAGCGTTAAGAACCTTATCATATTCTGTAGCGCGTGTACGTGTCCCAGTGACCAATTCGCCGACACATCAGCTGCTACTGGTGGAGTTGGCTGCAACCAACTATTCCCAGCCACAACTGTAAGACGACAATCATTCACAAAATGATTCTTACGCAACAATACCCTGGCTGCAGCCTTGGCCTTCACGTAGACAACATAACCCAATTTCTTGTTATTCAATACTTCCAAATGTTCCACCTCACCAAACATCTGGAAATGCTGCTTAAGTATCGAAAGTCTCAATCTGGACGCTGCGGCTGGTAAATCGAGTTGCAGTTTACGCACTTCAATATCATCTTCGGTGTAGGCTCTGCCATTCATTAAGTAGAAATTCTTTTCCTTCGGAATAGAGCGCCACATTTTTATTTCTTTTTTTTTCGATGTTATTTTTAGAAGATCAACTGACTAACTGAATAAACAAATTTTGTTCCTCGTAGAGCTATGACATGGAAGTTCAAATTGAAAAGTGAGAAGCTTGGCAAACTTGATGCTAGATTAGCTTTATTATAAAACAAGTAAGAACAGTAGGGCTTGAGCAAATATACTCCGTATCTGGGGACTGAACCATTGTGAGGAATATAAGTTCAGATACTTTCGAGGGGTCCCTTGCTCTACTATGTGGTAAGTTATTCCAGTTATCTCAGGCGCAAGCCGCTATTTGCTGGATGCTAATATTGAACTGAAACTGTTTTTCTTATAAAACTCAAATTTCGACCGATCGGCCTTATGGCAGCTATAAGATTGACTTGAGTACGGTTGAGCTTGATTTAAGTTTAAAACAGTGGTGCCCGAAAAGCCAAAAGCCTATTGCATGTCGCAGCCGACAGCATAGAGAGAGAGAGAGAGAGAGAATACGTGTGATCTTTACGCCTGCTTTCGGCTTTTACATTCATTTGTTCGTTTGTTTGTTGCTCATGTTTGATGCCATGACGTTTACTTCGTGTTTCGCTGCTTCGCACACAAGCGCAAAGCTTGATTGTTTGAGTTTGGGCACCACTGGTTTCGAAGTATAATTTTTGAAAATCAATCGGGCTTGATTTGAGTTTGTTATTAGAACTGAGCTTGATTCCACATTCGAAAAATAAACAAAGAAGGCAATTTTTTTCAATACTTCAAATGTTCCACCCTCACCAAACATTTGGAAATGCTGCTATAAAATATCGAAAAGTCTCAATTTGCGTGCGGCTTAAATCGAGCAGTTACGCGCTTCAATCATCTGGTGTAGGTCTGCCATATTAGTAAAATTCTTTCGTCGGTTTTGAAGAGCGCCACTTTTTTTTGTTTTTTTTTTTCGTAGTAATTTTGAAGATCAAGTCTAACTGAATAAACAAATTTTGTTCCTCGTAGAGCTAAGACATGAAGTTCAAATTGAGCAGCTCGGCAAACTTGATGCTAGATTAGCTTTATTTATAAAACAAGTGAGAACAGTAGGGCTTGAGCAAATATACGCCGTATCTGGGGACTGAACCGTCTGAGGAAATACGTTCAGATACTTTCGAGGGTCCCTTGCTCTACTATGTGGTAAGTTATTCCAGTTATCTCAGGCGCAAGCCGCTATTTGCTGGATGCTAATATTGAACTAAAACTGTTTTTCTTATAACACTCAAATTTCGACCGATCGGCCTTATGGCAGCTATAAGATTGACTTGAGTACGGTTGAGCTTGATTTAAGTTTAAAACAGTGGTGACCGAAAAGCCAAAAGCCTATTGCATGTCGCAGCCGACAGCTTAGAGAGAGAGAGCGATATGTGTGATCTTTACGCCTGCTTTCGGCTTTACATTCATTTGTTCGTTTGTTTGTTGCTCATGTTTGATGCCATGACGTTTACTTCGTGTTTCGCTGCTTCGCACACAAGCGCAAAGCTTGATTGTTTGAGTTTGGGCACCACTGGTTTCGAAGTATAATTTTGGAAATCAATCGGGCTTGATTTGGAGTTTGTTATTAGAACTGAGCTTGATTCCACATTCGAAAAATAAACAAGAAGGCCCTATATAGGCTTAAACTCGTACTTTATTTGTACTTTACTTAACCGACAGAATCGGATGACCATATCTTATAGCTGCCATAGGAACTATAGGCCGAAAAGTGGGTCTTTGTGGGAGAAACTTTTTTGTTTTTATACCCTTGGAGAGGGTATATTAAAATTGTCCGGATGTTTGTAACGCACAGAAGGAAACATCTTCGACCACATAAAGTATATATATTCTTGATCAGCGTGACGAGCTGAGTTGATATAGCCATGTCCGTCTGTCCGTCCGTTCGTCCGTCCGTCTGTTTCTATGCTATCTCCTCCGTCAGTTTTAAAGCTATCTCAACCAAACTTTGCACGAAGTCTTTTGGTACAAATACGCTGCACATTTGTCGGAACCGGCCGGATCGGATGACTATAGCATACAGCTGCCATAGGAACGATCGGTTGAAAAAGTAGTTCTAGTGAGAAAAACTTTTTTGTTTTCAATGCTTTCGCTACCAAACCTCGTATTTATAAGTTTTTTATGCTTTCACATAATTTCAGCAAGTTTTATGCAAATCGGGCAACTATATAGTATAGCTGCCATACAAAAGATAGATCTGAAAAAAAGTTTTAGTATGAAAAACTTTTTTGTTTTCAATTCTATCGCTCCCAAACTCGTTACTGATCAATATGATATGCTAACACACAATTCTGTCAAGTCTAATGCAAATCGGATGACTATAGCTTATAGCTGCCATAGAAATGATCGGTCGAAAAAATATTCTTAGTGAGAAAAATATTTTTGTTTTCAATGGTAGCGTTTCAGTTATAAATATTATCTGTCTCAACACAATTTTGGAGATTTTGATCAAAATCGGATGAATATATCGTATAGCTGCCATATAAAAAACTGGCAGAAATATATCATGCTCGAAGGGTATATAAAATTCGCTCGATCCGAAGTTAGCTTTCCTCTATTTTTGATGTTTGTGTTCCACTTGAGCTCCCTCGCTGTCCAGATAGGCAGCCTTGGTTCAAGAGAACTAATTAATTTAAAAAACAAAAAAGTCAAGGTATTTCGAAAGTATAAGATTTCGGAAAGAATCATCTGATTTCTCTCGATATGTGGATGATCGTTCTGGATTTAATTAATTTAGCCCTAAGATAACTGAAAGCTCTCTCCTTTTGTGATCTTAACTCTGTAAAACCTGTCTATGCGCCGTGTACGTAGGTTCTGCACTGATGCTCTTTGTAAGCCTATTCATAATTATTCGAATTGTCTCTGGAATCATGGGAGGAATCTTTTATCATTCCTCTCCATAAAAAAGGTAATAAGTCTGATGTTGAGAACTATAGAGGTATTTCAAAGTTGTCTGCAATTCCGAAAGCTTTTGATAGAATTATGACATCTCAATTGCAGCATTTCTGCGGTTCCATTATTTCACTCTATCAACACGGCTTTGTGAAGCGTCGATCCACTACAACTAACTTATGAGAGCTTACATCATTAGTGATTAAAGGATTCTTATGTAATATGCAAACCGACGTGATTTATACTGATTTTTTAGTAAGGCTTTTGATTCTGTAAATCACTCCTTGCTGCTTCACAAACTAAGTTGAATTGGTTTTCCAGCTAACCTTCTTATTTGGATCTCTGATTACCTTAGTTCTAGAACACAAAAAGTTTTCTTCTGAAATTCATATTCCAAACCAATCCAGGTTACCTCTGGTGTACCCCAAGGTAGTCACTTGGGTCCATTGCTTTTTACACTCTTCATAAATGATCTTCCGTCAGTCTTGACTCACTCTCGTGTGCTTATGTACGCCGATGATGTGAAACTATGTTTAACATATAATGATTTGGTTTCCCGCTTTAATTTGCAAGCGGACTTGGATGCATTTAAGTCTGGGTGTAAAGATAATCTATTAAACCTCAACAGTTCCAAGTGTAAGGTTATGACATTTTACAGAAGCTCACCACAATTCTTTTCTTATATGATAAATAATGTCCATTTAAATTGTTTTATTATAGTTTTAAATATCGATATCGAATACATTTTGACGATATTTTTATGATCATTTTTTTGTTTTTGGGACAAAGGGAACGTTTCTTAAGGGCATTCTCTTGGATACTTAGGTGGCATCAGTAATACTAGTAGCATCCAAGAGAATTCCTAGAAACCCCAATTTGGTGTGGCCGAAACTAACAAAAATAAACAAAATAATAATATTAATATGATAATTGGGTTTTATATTTATATTTTTAATTTTGGTTTTTATGGTAGATTTATATATAAATTTTTATTTATTTTTTGGTTTTATTATATTTTTAATTTTATTTTTTTTTGGTTTTACAAAATTATTAATATTGATATATATTTTCTATTTATAATATAGTATATTTGGTTTATTTTATACTAATTTTTATATAAGTTATGTTTGAGAGGGGTCTTGGGTTTTTACGCTGGTGATATAATAGTAAATATATTTTTTTTTTTTTTTCATTATTTATTTTTTTTTTTTTTTTCTGGAACGGTTGTGAGATATGGGTTAAGGTTAGGGTTACGGTTATTAAACTTATTCTGTTTCGGGTTTCGGTTACGGTTACGGTTATTAGTATGAAATATTGAAAATTCATTTATTCAGTAAATGTACTAAGCTCAAATTTCTTATACTTCTTCACCTTTACTTTCGAATATTTTAAAGTTTGAAGTTATAAGTTTTTACTAAAAGAGAAATTTGTTAAAGATATACATTGGTCAACGCATATACTTTTTATCGTTATGTACCTTCATGTAACAAATGGTTATTCTCAGAAATGACATCTTAATCGAGATTGTAGTTACATCTAAATAGCATAATAGTTTGACTATCCAAGCGAGTCCTGCGAGGCGTCATTATAAATTTTACTCCTGAAAACAAACTCTCAACACTTACTTGTGTGGGTGGTTCTGCTAGCACAATTTTTGATAATTCAAAAAGATCTGAATATATTGTTTCATTTTTTTCCCACCATTCCAATATGAAAGAAGAGAGATTATTGTTTATGTAAAACCGTGATCATATCAGCGTCTACTGCACTGCAAATTTCCGTCAAACTTGAATTGGAGCTTTTTCCCCCAGATAATTCAATCGAATTAATGTTGTCCATTATTCGAGTGTGTAAGTGCGTGTATCTTTCTTGCAATATCTGCGCAATAACAATCAAACATGCTCAATTTTGTTTAACTAAGCACGCACATTGTGGAATTAACAAGGTGAAGCCGTCAGCCTCTGCTGAGGGCCAATATATGAATGCCTGGCTTCCCATTATTAATTAAACCATGAGCACGCATACGACAAAGTGAGACAGTGGTAGACAGAGTGATGCGCAAAAGCCACAACTGGCCAAGTGCCTTCGCACTTGTGATAGATCGGCGTTAAAAAATAGCTAGAAATGGTTGCAAAGTAGTTTGTCAAAGCCCATCTAATTGCATAGCTCCGGATCTTTTTCGGTATGCTTCTCCAGTTCTTATGGCTGCTATGTCATTTACCCAATGTATGCACACCACCCAAGTCCAAACCTCCTTAGCCGCCACAGCCCACGGACAAACAGCCCTAAGCCTATGCAGTCTCCACAGCCCATTCTGTTAACCAGTGGCATATAATGGTCAACACAATATTCTTCATCCTCAATGCTATATGTACCAATGCACCAATGTATTTAAGATACTTTGCGGGCACTTCGTAGTTATGCCAGCCCATTAGCAACAGTGCGGCGGATAATAAACAAGCAGCCAATTTTACTGAATATATTCATATGTATGTAAAATGTTGATACATCTAATCGAAATTTTTACTAGTAGAGGAAAAACCGAAATTAACCCATATATTTGTTTCGGTTACGGTACTGATAACCGGTTTTGTAAATAAAGGTTATACGGTTACGGTTATAAGAAAAAAATTAGTTTCGGTTTCAAATTTTAAAGTGTTATTAGCGGTTACGGGTTACGGTTTCGTTTAATCTCTGGTTAAAAATATTTCGAACTAAAATAGCGGTTCCTATGCGGCTTACCTATGCGACAATATTATTTTAAGCGCATTAAAAATATTCCTCTCTGTCACATAGAGTCAAACAAAAACTATCAGGCTTGTTCCCTGACTTTCCATTCCTTTGATGGCAAACGTTTTGAACGAATCGTTTCTTGGAAAACCAATTCCGATCAAACGGAAACGGTCCTGTATAGAGTGCGTCAATTTGTTTAGAAAACGAGATATCGTTTAACTCGTCTTTGCCGAAGTTTTTATACCCTTGCAAATGTTTTAATACATCAGAGTTTAAGAACGCCAGCATTAAAACAAATTATTTTTCTAAATACAACCCACTTTTCGACCGATAGTTCCTATGACAGCTATAGAATATAGGCTTCCGATTTTGACCAAAACTTCCAAATCTTTGTAAAATCGCATAATATTAATAATTGCTGAAGTGAGACACGTTAACATTAAAAACAAAAAGTTTTTCTCATTAAACCCTCTTTTCGACCGGATAGTCTTATGACAGCTATAGTTATAGTCATCCGATTTTGACCAAAACTTCTAAATCAGTATAAAGCGTATAATATTAAAAATCGCTGAAGTGAGACACGTTAAAAATAAAATAAAAATTTTTTAAAACATTTTCACCTATTTATTATATAAATATATTTTTATTTTATTTTTAATTATAAATTAAAATAAAAAAAAAATTTTCCCATTAAAACCCACTTTTCGGCCGGTAGTTCCTATGGCAGCTATAAGATATAGTCATCCGATTTTGACCAAGACTTCAAATCTGTATAATAGCGTATAATATCGCTAAGCGCGATACACGTTAACATTAAAACAAAAACTTTTTCTCATTAAAACCCATTTTTCGACTGATAGTTCCTATGGCAGCTATAGGCACAATGTAGTCATCCGATCCGGTCGGTTCCGACATATTAGCAGTGTGCAGTAAAAGAAGACTCTTGCAAAGTTTCAACTCGATAGCTTTAAAACTGAGAGACTAAAAGGTAAAACTGGCTATACAGCTCCTCACAACGGGGCCAAGCCAAG